>JAQIWA010000345.1:0-34894 GCA_034693305.1 Eueremaeus valkanovi | reverse complement strand
AATTCTGTTTTATTCTGACTCTACTCTCGTCTATCCATTCGGTTCCGGAATTCAATTCCAATAATTTCATTGCTTTTTAATCAAAATATTTTCCACACAACTCAAGCAAATCATATGAAACGACAGAATAAGGCGAACGCATTGCAAACCTGGAGTAGATATGAATTATATTATTCAAAAATCAATAATCATTATATTGCGTGATATTTGCAGACATCTACTTCCTATTAAGCTACCTGTGTCATCAAGGTAGGAAATTGTAAAATGTTAGGATTTTCGCAAAAATAGCCAAAAATAATCATCAAAACTCAACTATCAGTTTGAAAAATCAACGGATAATTACCCACAACAAGTTCTTTCTATTTTTAAACTCACCCTTGGTTACACCTGTTATTATTCTCTGGATATACTGAAAATTCCAAAATAATGTCATTCCAATTGATATGAACTTTTTAATTGTGTACAATCCTTGGTCAAGTCAAGACTACCTTGATCATTCTATTAGAACCCTGAGAACTTAAAACCTAATTAAAAAAATAAAATACGAAAAGCTATTCGAAAATTTCATTAAATTATTTCGTAATTATTATTTGAAAAAATCCATAATTGATGAGAAAGTGTGTAGAATATCGATTGATTTTAATATAAAATCTACAGGATAATATTTACCTATATGTTGATAATATTAAACTAGCTCTTGGCCACAGACAGAACATTATTAACGGCTTAAAAGAAGCTAGCATATTTTTTTATCACCACTTTCTTTAGATAATAAAATTTATTTTCAAAATAATGAGAAAACTAATAACGAAAATCCGAACTCTATATGAATTGAGTGCAGAATATTGTCAGCACTTATTCAAAAGCATTAGACTATTGACTGTCACTAAACACACGGCAAGAGTGCAACCAATTGAAGTGTAAATGACAGAAAACTATTCAATATTACAAATTATTTTTCTAATAATTGTTCAAACCTTACATTTTTAAACCAAATCTAACATATAATCCCTTTCCAGCTCCCACTCCTCTTTGCCGGACGCTGTAGAACCCCTGGAATTATCGGAAATGAGTTTACCTTGCGGTGTCGGTGGAAGCAATGCTACTCGTCCGAGATTTATAGGACAGGCGACGGGTCCATCGCAACCAACATATCCTGGTCTACCGGGTCAGGTGATCGAACTCGAGCCCTTCACCTCAGAGTCGTGCACTCTGACCAGTGAACTATAGTGGTCGGACTGTCACTATACACACAGCAGGAGTTTAACCAATTGTAGAATAAATGATTCACTTTTGAAGAATGACCAGGGTAGGACTTCTCGATCTTCAGTCTAGACTCTAGATATAGATCTTCAGTTAATAATAAGCCGAGACATATACTAACACGTCATATACGACACTGATATTCAGAATGAGTGTACAGTTAAATAAAATAATTAAAATACAATTAAGAATTAAATATCTGGTCTATAGATATGAAATTATATTTTGGTTGCTCTTGAAACAATTGTAAAATTGTTACAGGTGCACAGAACCAATTTTTTATAACTGGGATTATGTTTTCATTTAAACTTATCAAATTTTATGTTTTCATCTAGTTCTTTAATCAGTAACCTTTCCTATAATTCTCTTTTGCAAATTGATACTTATTACTGTATAGTACACATGACCAATATCAACATGGTTGAAAACAGCTGATCAAGCTTACTAATAGTAGGGATGTGCAAGGTCGGCCGAGTCAGGGGGGTATTTTTTGGCAAAATCCCCCCCCCCTGAGTTTTGAAAGTCGAGGGGGGTACCTAAACTATGCGGAAAACAGCCTAATTTTGGGCCTTCGGCCTTCGGCCCAAAATTAGGGGTATAACTCGGCTTTTTTTCAAAAACTCAGGTGGGGTATTTTGCCAAATCAAACTCAGGGGGGGTTATTTTGTCTATACCCCCCCTATGGCATCCCTATCATTAACAGTGCCTTCACTTATCAAAATACCCGCTCATTTTCACATCTGAACGCATTCGATAAATGCCTTTCACTTAATTGAATATTTTACAAAAAAAATGATCCAAGTATTCAAGTATTGCACACAACAACACCCTTGCATACAACACCCTTGCATACAACACCCTTGCACATTGTGCACATTTTCGAATTCACCTCTTAATACCCTCTGAACTGTAGTTGAAGTTACTATTGAATTGTTTTGTTCGCAACAGGAGTGGGCCAGTAGTGCAATCAGACACTACTGTAATATCTTCGCACTTTCCCAGTTATTTCCTGCAAAAGGATTATATTTTCAGATTCCGTTCCCCCGAGGCTTGCAATCAATATATAATTGCAGAGCCTATGAGCAAACCATTGCTAAGCATTGCTAACTATGTTTATATAAGACCTGCCGTATATTTGTTCGGTCAGAAAGAAGTTTGAGTCCAAGCATTTCTGAGAAACTCGAAGAAATGTTTGAATTTTCAGAAATGGGGGCGTTTTCGGTAAAATTGAGCCCCGGTTGAGCCAAAAGAGCTATAATTTGAAAAATCAATGGTTTGAGTCGTTATATAAAAGCAATTGATTTCGATTTATAAATAGTTTTTAGTTTTATTGTCGAAAGGGTTAACAATAATAATAATAATTTATAATTCAGTGCCAATTATTGCACTGAACGCTAATTAATGCACTCTATTGTGAACTTCACGCCAAAGAATGTCTCGAAGTATAGGAACGAATGCAATAATTGTTTGATTCGTTTCAGACAACTCTTATCATTAAAATGTTAGGATTTTTTATACTTATATTTAAAACTTGGAATCAGTTTAAGAAAATTTTGATGACTTTAAGCAAAGGTTTTATTTTAGTTGCAATGCATTCAATACATCAGAGTTTGAAGTTTTGTTTCAAGTCTTCTGTTCTCAAGACTTAAGAGTTTTTGAAACAGTTTTATAGAATTGATAAATGATTTGTAAAATATTGAAATGAAATGATTATTCAATCAAATGTTTGATCTCTGGGCCATAGGATCGGATGAAATCGATTGCTGTTCTCAGCCTTCGACTCAGATTTCGACATCAATTGAACCGAAATTATCAGAAGAAGACTCAGAAATGAGTGCTATTAAGGATTGGATACGAAATGCGAACGAAAAGTGGATTTCCAACTACTCTGACGGTCAATACGACGAACCGAAGGCAACAAAAGTTATGTTCAGTGAAGACAAGCCATCCGTACGAGTGCTTCACGTTTGGGATTACGCGCACCGACGGGCCAGATGTGGAGAATGGGAGCAATTGGCCAGAGATAGGCAACGGTTCGCTGAGAAGTGTCGTCGAATCGAATCGCAAATCGGGTTTGTATTCAACGCAGAGCACAGACAGAGAGTATTTAATTCGAGATATATTTTAAATAATTAAATGAAAACTATTTTTAACTATAAATATATTTATACTATAATTAATAAAAACATTTTTTATACGCAATTGTTGTTAATTTATATTATTATTAGTCAACTCATTGTTCAATAGAATTGTGAAATAAATCTAAAATCTATTACCGTAATTCTTAAATATTCTGCGAAAAAGTCATTTCAAACAAATGTTTAAAAATGTTCACTCATTTCAGTGCTTTTAAATGCTTCAGAGATAGGGATTTGAGGGGAAGTGGAGGCCGAGCCGTGAGACGGGCTGTTGAAGAACATGATATTAAGCACAAATGAATTGCTTAAAAGTGATCACTGAATGAGAATTCAATATTTTATTTAATAAATGGTTTGAAATGTTTCCTAAATTTATTACAAATTAAACAATAATTATGTGAAAACATTGAATGCATTTAAAAAAAATACGATTTAATCCTAATTTAATTAATTGAAAATAAAATTTATTTCATTTAAAAACAAATACAAAAACAGTTATGAAATCGTAAACAAAGTCTAAACACAGTCTTCGTTCACATCTTTGAGGACCACTTCGTCACCACTTTTGATGTCAACGCTTTCATTGCTGTCGGCGTTTGAGGAAGAGGTCAGTTGAGGTGATTTCGATGATTGACCTTCAAGTGAGACCAGAGTCGCCAACAGGTCTGTCCTCTGCTGTTGAGTCATTCCCGAGTGAATCAATTGGACCAAAGAGTCGAACGTTGCGGACGGAAAGTCGTTATAAAATCTGTTAATCAATCAATCAATCAATGAGTCCAACCAACCGACCAGTCTGTCTGTGCACACTTACCCCTGTATTTGACGGGTCAGAGCATCCCTTTGAATACATCGGATGTTCTCGAGAACAGTTGAAGTACTCGTTTCCAATTGAGTGGACAGCCATTCGGCGACCGCTTTGTTGTCGTCGTCCCACAAGTGTTGCTGAAAAGCAATAGATTTGTTGGCATTAGAGCTACGGATCTGCGGATCAGTGCATAGTATGGCATACGTTGTGCTGTCCGTGTTGTTCGATGAACCAGCGCCTGATCATCGAAGAGGTCTCGGCGTCGTTCTTATTGCAGATAATACTCTGGATCTCATTCCTGACTCTGTCCTCATAGAGAGCTCGTCTCAAATGCCAATAGAAATAGTTTCGGGACTTATGCCAAACAACGATATCACAGATACAGCCCTTTTCGTACATTCGCATCGGCGTGTCGTGCAGGTCGGCGAACCACAGGGCCACCTGATGGTACATTCCCAACAGTGCGCTCTCCCTGTCGTGCAGTTCCTTCTCTAAGCGTTTCTTTTCGTCCGTAGAATTCGATTCATTTATTTGGTCTGAAATCGAAAGAAACGAATGAATCGTTTGTCGAATAAAAGTCGAATCGATTCGTGTGAGCACTCACTCAACAACTGTTTGCATCCATTGTCGCACCGGTGCATAGTTTTAATCAAATCCTTTTGTCTAAATCTGATTTCAACAGTTCCTTCCGGTTCGAGTACACCTCCCCTTCCGTCCGGATCGGCGAACATCTTCATATGTCTCGGGTTTATCGTCGCGTCTGAACTCAATTGTAATATAAATAATGCGTTCATTGATTGTACGGACAGTAGTATTTCAGAGCACACATACCCAACACAGCCCACGCACCGCCTCTTAGTTCAGCGAAAGGCGGGATATATATGATTATCGGCTGTTTGTACTCATGGAGTGCGTCCACAATATATGCGCCGAACTTCACGACCTGGTCGTACATGTCTTTCATTCCTCCAGAAAAACCTCTCCAATTGGCGAATATAATTAGTGGTAAGTCCTCTCTGTGTGGGTGACAGTGCAAACAGACAAGTGTTATATAGATTTCATTCTTTGTTCTCAGAAATTATTAGCAAATAATTGTTGTCCCAAACGATACACAACTGAAGTCTAATCAATGGTTTCATCGATTTTTACTCCACTTTCTAAATAAAGAGAGCAAACAATGCCTACTCTCCAGAGTCTCCACCCCTTCTAAGTACCGGCACATAAACACTGATTTCATTCTACGTGAGCTCGGGTTCATTTTATGTTCTATATTAGTTTTTATTATAGTTTGCACAGGAAGGAAATGGATGTGCAATCATCTGCTCATTACTCTATTCTCTCATTTTTGTAAAAATATTCAATAAATACCGCGAAAAGTCTTGAATCGCTTGTGCCGTCTTGAAGGACGAGTCAGGGAACCAGACCTGACCGGCCTGTGAGACCACTCTAGTCTCTGAATCCAGATTCGCCGGATCGGCCGGTATTATCAGTTCAATGGTTCGGGTCTCGACTGCGATCACACCGACAGGAATGCCGCCCAAACGCGCTCTACCGGTGACTACAGTCAGAGCCCAACCACTCAATATCTCCTGCCACGAGCCCCGGTCGAAGAAACCATCTTCCCAAACTCCCTGTGCGTTCTCACGGCCTAATAGCATAGGATAAACAATTTTTATTATAAATATACAGTTAGTTAGTGTCAGAGTTCAAGTGCCAGAGCAGGCATACAAACCCTGAAGCATCCATCGGGGGTCGTATGGAGAAGAAGTCGGCGTAAAAACAACTTCGCGATCGATCGGATCCAATGACTCAATCATAGGTAAGAGAGCGAAGCGCTGACACGGGATGTATGAAAGCCATTTCAAGACAGTTGTCAGACCTGTAGGAGTGCACCGGAAGGGGTTGAGCGAAGATTCAAAGATAAAGTGATGTCAGTTATAGCAGAGATGAGTTGATTGATATAAACTTAAAGACAGTTACCCTCGAGATCGTCCTGAGCTGTGGTATGACTGACACCGTTTGCGTACATTATCTGAATTCCGCCTAAAATTAAAATAAAAATTAAAATATTTTCAAAACAAAAGAAAATTATAATTCAATTGAATACCCAATTGATTGTTAGAAGTGTAGACTTCGCGGCCCAACAGCTTATTGAGAGCACCGGCACCGGTCAGGATGATGTGCGAGTTCTCTATTTGAATCACTCGCTGTGAGAGACGCGCTAAATAAGAGCCGATGCCTATGGCCCGACACGTGACCATTGTTATGGTGACGATCTCGTTGTAGGCCAGCGACGACTCGCCCGCAATCATTCCGGCGTATTTCAGATTCTCGACTCCGAGCCCCTCTCCCTGTCCTATAATATCGGTTATCTTATATCTGGACTCTCCGTCTTCGACAATGAGCTCTACTTTAACCGAATCGGTGACCCGTTTGTACTGTTCGGGCGTCAGATATAGATATTTAAAGCCTTTGTCCGGATTTGTGTCGTCAAACCACGCGACCTATCGGTGCAATCATTAATGATTCCCTAAAGCACACACTTATTATTGCTCCCTTACCTGGAAGTGTCCCTTCACTTCTTCTGCGAGACCAATGCGTGCGCCGGAGTTGGCCGACAAATAGATCCGGGGCACACCCATGGCTCGGGCTCTCTCCGATGCCTTCTGGAAAACCATATCCTCTTTAGGGCCGAAAACACCCAACAGATGAGTGATGTCATTGCCGATCACAATGATGTCTCTGCCATCCGGGTATTCAGGGGTGAACAGGGTCATTCTCCAGGCGCACATTCCGCAGTCGTTCTCCCCGTGCACTCTCTTCATCTCAATCATGCGGGACGGGTTGCTCGGGTCGAGAACCAGTTCCATGCACTGCATCACTTGAGCGGGCATTTCGATCTCAGGCCTGCACTCGAGGTACTCCTCCCACATCTTGATCAGCGCCGCCTGAAACATGTCGGGGAAGTCGTATATATATGTCGTGCCATTGCTTTGCGCCTTAAGAACAAACAAACCATTTGTAAGCAATCGAGTCATCGATTAGTATTCAGTAAAAGCCGTAAATTTGCGGTAATTTACGCGAAATTAACCACAAAATCATAATTAACCCCAAATTAACCGTAAGGTTAGTATTCAGTCAATCAATACCTGAAAGCGTTTGAGTTGGAGATAGTCTTTAGTCATATAAGGCGTCGAAATGGGCAGATCGTGCAGAGGGCCCGGTTTGCCAGTTCCCGGCCAGGCCTCAAATTTCATAGCACCCGAGGCCGGATCCAACACTTCTTTGTACAAATGCATGTCCAGGTAGTAACCGGATTCGTTGGCTAACAACAGTCGGAAAGGCGTGCACTTGGATGTAGGCGTCGACCTAATAATCATTCTGATCTCGGCCTGGAGTACACGCAGTTTCCAGAGTCGGGGTCCGTAACGCATAACCATATTTCGCACGTTTTCTGCGATCTATTCATATTAGAGAAGAAACGCAACAATTATTCCAATCCTTATCACAATTGAGACCAATATTTCTTATCAATAATTATGAGATATTTCATGCATTAAAGGCCGCAAACGAACACCAATTCATATAAACATAAGATTAGTTCCAAAATATTTGTTAATTGTATTGAAAATAAGTTTCTGAGAAATGTTTGAAATTTGAGGAAAACATAGAATTCATATAAAAATCTGAAATAAATTAATAAAAACCGAAAACAATGGAGGAATAGGAGAGTTATTAGGGTAATAGTCAATAAGAGCTAATACAACTACGGAACCGGTCGAACGAGACCGGACCGCACGGGCAGACACTAAGCAGCGAACGACATCCCTTACATAAGGTACCTTCGTCGGGTCCATGGTCACTTTGGGCACGAAGTTCAAGAATATATGATTGCAATCAGTCTTTGGGGCCAATGAGTGAGTGAACGCCACTTCCAATTCGTCCATCGCTTCCAATAAGAGCCGTTCGCCTGAAAGGCATTCAATATTATTGTAAACAAATGTAAGAAATGTTAAGAATTTGTGCAGACCTTCATTCTGGAGGAACTCATACGAAGCCTCTTTAGTGATCAGATCTGAGTGCCTGATAATAGTGCGCACGAAGAACCGAAAGTCAGTCACCTGTTGGCCCGGAGCCAACAATTTAGCCTTTCCTAAATATAAATGCATTTTCTGACTGGCCGTCGGAATGGCCTCCAAATCATAGTTTCGCAAACGATTTATCTCCAGTTGAAAGGCGAGCGCAGGCTCTAAGTGCCGGTAGATCTGGTCCTCAACGTATCCGTTACGGAATCTGAGACAGAATTTCAGACAATTATTGCGATTAACTCAAGACAACCAACTGTGCAGAGTCTGCACAGATTGTTGACTTGATTTGTCTCAACCTACGCACCGGTATGTGAAATAACGAGGGAATCGATATCTATCGCAGACAATGAACGTCACTCTTCGGATCGACTGCTTCTCCAGATCTGATTTTCTCGATTGACAGAACTGTTGGAACCGTTTGGTCAGAACTGCGTCTTCAGAGCCGTCGGATTTGATAGTTATGTTCACAATATAAATGGGTTCGACGTCTTCTATGAGCGCCTGGAAGGTTAGAGATTGAGTTCGCTCTCTGGCCGCTATTAGTGAACCACTTCTTTGTCGATTGGGTGGAGAAGTGGAGACATCACCGCTGATCGACTGATGTTGCCATTGGTTCTCAATGTTTATGTCTTCTTCCGATTGGCGCAGAATTTCAATCAAATTATCGAATTGTGTCTGAAATGAATTCAAAGAATTTTAGAAAAGACTTCGGAGGAAAGGGACCGAAAGAGCACTGACTTCCATCTGTTCCATTGTATTGAAGGCCGCAATCAGACCCACTCTATAATTACTGAATGATATTATTTGGTTTTCATCACTCGCTTCGCTCATAACAGCGATGGACGGACTTTGCATGTTCTGAGTGGAGCCGCTGTTAGTTCCCGGGTTCACCATAGAGGGGTGGGAGGAGGGAAGGATGAAGTGGTAGACAGCGCATGGAATCGAGTTGTCTCGCAGTGCGGTCGACGACGACTTCGAGTGAATACTATCGAAAGAATGCCTTTCCTGAGAGCCTATAACCGAGTGCTGCAGAGAAACCATTTCGTATGAGATGTAGGCGCGCCGGACGTAAACCTAAACATAAATAAATTAACATTAGTTAGACTCGACTCAAATGCAAACCAATCAAAGGTCTACTTCGAGAGCAGCTCTTCTGACGACGACATTCGAGTGATAGAAGAATTGATGCAAAACATCGAAAATAGAGGTTTCGCTGAGAATTAGTTTATTCAAAACGTTTGGTTCGAATTCATGCGAATATATGTCGATCGCAGACAAGAATATTGACTCCATTTGGTTGTGTCTTAAGGCGAAAGGCGGCTGATGTGCAGATATAAGGACCTGCCGGGCCCTGAGCGCCACCTTTGCGTTCTCTGCTTTGTTCAGAATTGTCAGTGCATTCAGAATAGAAGACAACTCATCGGTAATTCCCGGCTCGTGTCCGCACAAGTGGTCGATTAGCTAATGGTTTCAAACAAACAAACAATAAGTGAATAAACGAATGAATTGATTGAATCGATTCAACGCTTACTTTAATGATTAACTGATTCTTTTTGTTGACCGACAGGTGTGAGAAGATCTTGAGGACGACAGCAGCCATTCCTTCGTCTTTATATTTTTCGCGTAACAGCGATACACACTTGTCGTAATGGCCTAATTGGAAGTGTTGTTCCACTTCGATGTAGTGTCGGACCAGATCCTGAACACAAGACCGCATTCGACCGCGAATTCCATTACGATATCTCTGAACTAATTGGACGATCCCTTGAGTATTGAGAAAGAAGACATCCCTATCCGCCCGCTTCTGAAGAGTAGCCGCGTATGAGTCGATCACTGAAGCGATTTGTTGCGATGGAAATGCGGCCAAAATTGCGGTTATATTGCCTTAAAATTGATGTTCATTTCGATTATTGATTAAAGTTTTTAAGCAAACAATGAAAGCATTGAAAGCATTACTCGAATAGTTTGTCATTAGTTTTCGGATAGACTTTTCCACTTGGGATGGGATGCGTCCCGAAGTCGACGATATGATGTCCTGCAGTTCCAGTAGAGGCAATCGGGGGTCACGTAAGCACTCCATGAATTTTTCGACGAAAAGATTCATTTTTTGTGAGAAGTACGGCTCAGGCAGTCCATAACCGGCCAGAATGTTCTCCAAATGTGTTTTGGCGGTCGTAAACGTCGCGTTCAGTTTGGACTCGTTTGGAGTCAAGTGGTTGTCGATTGCGGCCGAACTCGAAGACGAAACACCTGAAGATTCGTCATCGGCTTCAATGCAATCCAATTATTGGAATCACTCATCGATTTTAAGTCACATTTAATTTAGACTCACTTTCTTCGTCGAGAGCGTCGAACCCGCGGACACACAGTTCCGCCCGATGCACACGGGTTGGGTCGTCTAAATCCAGTTTGGCCAGAATGGAACCGGCCTCTAGCACAGCACCTCCGCGCTTAATGTGATGCACAAGACCCGACTCCTGAGTGGTCAAAGTCATAACCATTTTCATGACTTCTATCTCTGCGTACGCCTGACCTGAGTAGACATGAGAGCCGTCTTCGACCAAAAACTGCAACAATTTTCCTGAAATTCATTCAATCGTTTAAATGATTTTTGAACCGTTTGAATGAGTTCTGAGTCATACCCGTTGAGGGAGACCTCAGAATCGTCGGGTCGTTCTCTTTGTCGAAAACACAGGTCTGGTTCCCGATAACAACCCGATAGCGATCCACCTCTTCCTTCATATAAGTCGTGTGCGATGAGTGATCCACTGAAAGAAGAAGTCCGGAATCAGACATCCGGTGCACTTCCACTTCTTTGTAGGTGTTGTTCATAACCAGAAAATAGCTATTATTCCCCGATTTGGTCACATTCACCACATATTTGGTTCCTTCGTATATGAGTTCGACATTCTGTGAGTTGGAGAGTGTGTTCGCCGGAAGTATTTGTCCCTTTTGTAGTGAGAGCTGGAAGTGCTGCCAATTGTTCTGCTGCTGAGAGTCGACCACATGAATGCAGCCGCAGATCAGAGCCAAAGAGGTCTTAGGTTTGCCTGAGTTGAGACAAATGAGAAAATTTAGTCTAAAATATATAACAAAACATAAAACAAAACTTTTGGGGAAAATCTGACCCAAAGAAAGACAAAATTAAAGGACAAACAAAGAAAAGACCTTTCGATTGGAAGCCTCGTTTGTGACCATTTGTCATAGCTATGGATATATCGATAGAAAAGAAAAATTATTTCGTCTTTTCCTGACATCGGCTCAAGAGATCGGAAGTTAAGTCAATGTTTAGATAATTAAACGGAAATTAAGGATAGCTTTGATTAGAGAAACGAACGAAAGCCAAACGACTATAATATTGAGAACTGATTTTCTGATTGACTTTAAGAGGAATACAAGTTTATAGGAATCCCTACCCGACTGTACTCTCTCTGCAATCAGTTTGTCCAACCATCCGGTGTTTATCTCATTCTTCTGGAAGTCATCCGTTTCCAAGAGTGTAATCAAATACTCGACAGTAGTTCTGAAGTCTCCGCGAATCGACAGCTCTTTCAGCGCTAGGACGAGGTTTTCTCGCGCGTCCTCTCTGTCCTCACCCCATGAGAAGCAGTGCCCGAATTGTGAGTCAGCGAACTCGTGGAGACCACCGGACGCGCCGACAGAGAAGTAGCCCCAGACGTTTTTGCTACCTATGGGTGCGACCAGAGTATGGAATCAATACAAGATGTTTAATAAGACAGACAAAGTGTGTATTACTTCTGAAGTTCAACTCCTGGACGGTTCCACTCGAGGGTTTGAAGCCTTCGTCCGGGTTCTCGGATGTGATTCGGGCTGCAATCACGTGACCCCAAGGTCTGGACCGGGATTTGGAGAAATCGATTTGCGTGTCAGCCCAACCGCTCTCACCGTAAAGCAAACGAATCTCTTTTATTCGGTTGAGTCTCAATCCCATAGCGATCTGGAGCTGACAGGCCGGCAGATTCACGTCGGCCACCATCTCAGTGCACGGGTGCTCCACTTGGAGGCGAGGATTCAGTTCCAGGAAATAGAACTTTTGTTCGATCGGGTCATACAAGTACTCGACAGTACCGGTCGACACATATCCGACCATTTTGGCCAACCGGACGGCCGAGCGTTCCATTTGAGCAAAGGTCGCCTCCTCTGCAATAATACAGGGCGCCTCCTCTATGATCTTCTGGTGCCGGCGTTGGATCGAACAGTCCCGTCCAAACAGGGAAATCGCATTTCCGTATTGATCGGCCAGTAATTGCACCTGAAATGGACAGCGAATGGGAATCACTTATAGTGTGCAACAGAGCAACCGAAGACACTCAGTTTGGAGTCACTCACTTCCAGATGGCGGGCACAGGAGGCTAACTTCATGACGAAAATAGGACTTCCGGGTACTTCACTCTGCACCTGACGGAACATCTGTGGAAAGTCATCGGGAGATTCACTTTTTCGGATGCCTTTCCCTCCGCCCCCTTCGCTCGCTTTTATCATAACCGGAAAGCCTATGGCTTGGGCTGCAATCAAGCCTTCGTTCACGTCGTGCACACATCCCTTGCGGTACAAATCGGGTGCAATTTTAAAGGTCTTTCCGTCTTCCCAATCAGCACAGACTAAGCCCGAGCCAGACCAGGGAAGCGTCGGTACATTTGCCGTTTGGGCCACAATAGAAGACGCGATTTTATCGCCTAAGGCCCACATGGCCTGTTGGGGAGGACCCATGAATGCAATGCCGGCTTTTCCCAACAGCTCAGGCAGTTTGGGGTATTCTGACGCGTGACCCCAACCCGCCCATACGGCCTGAACATTCATTCGTTTCGCAATGTCGACAATGAGCTCAACGTTGGCATAATTATTGTTGTTGGAGCCGCCGGGCACAGGCACGTAGTGGTCGGCCATTTTTATGTATTCCGCGTTTGCTTTCAAATCTTCTGGCGTTACCTGAAGTGAAAGGACAGGAATTAATCGAAGCATTGCTTAGAGTCGGGCCTAATGTCACTATCGATGCCTACCATAACGACGAATCTGATGGCCCTCTCGTTCCTATCAATGGAAGGGAAGTTCGATTAGAGTTTCAAAACTATCCAAAAGTGAATACAATATAAGACCTGAATATCTCATAACTCCATCTCCTGATAGATCGCATGCATTTGACGGCTGCGATGCCATTGTTGGCGATCAGTATTTTGTTTATAACTTTGGTTCCATTGAATCGCTTAATGAACTCTTCAGGGGTGGCCAAAGTCAGGTCCTTCTGATCCCGGTCTTGAAGCGATAAATGTATTCCAGACATGGATTGGCGTAATTGTCGACTCTGTCTGTGGAATCGCTTACTGTCCATAGTCTCGATAGTCAATGAGTTGGGCTGTGAGTCCAGTTGCTCGTCGTCGTCGACCAGATATTCCGGTTCGGGTGACGAACAATCTGGCGCTGCGTTTATCGTGAAAATCGGTTTAACAATCGATTCCTTTTCGGAACTAAATATGATTTAAGACAACATGAGATTAGAGTGAGCTCTGAGTCAACAAAACTCTGAAAAATGTTTCATTATTCAGAGTCAGCAAAAAAAACTAAATGTTTTGATTGAAAACAAGTTTTGTATTGCATTAGAACTGCAGTGAAATCAAAAGAGGCTTAAGTTTTGAGGAAAGTATTGGAAAAATCAGATCTAAAACGCATGAAATTCCAGTAAATATAAGAAATAGTCATAACTGGTATAAGATATGAAAATTGCATTAAAAGGAATTTCCGTATTATATAATACCCTTCGAGACTATATTTATTACACGAAAATAGTTTAATTAATTTGTTGTTAAACTTATTAAAACTTTTGAGCATTTATTTGAACGCATAAACCCATAGATAAGAAGTGTAATGATTTAGAAGAGAGCAGAAAAACTGAATATTACTATACAGTAGTATATATAAGCACTCAGTGTTTGTCGCTATCGATAGCAAAGATCTAATAAATTCAAAGTCATTATTAAATAGAAAAACTAAAACTTGATTCTGAATACAGTTTGATATTGATATGGAAATGAATGAGTAATCAGTGAATCGATTGAATGAGGGATCGATCGGAAGAGAAGTTAAAAAACTTTCAGCAAAAGTAAGTTTAAATACATTTGAATTATAGGCGAATTATGCGATAAATAGTATTATATAAATGAAAAAAAGAGTATATCTATACAAATATTTACATCGTATCCATTATAGTGAACTCAAAATTGGTCAACCAATTCGTTAATATTAATAGCAAAGTGTTTACAAAATATATAATTATTGGGAAAAATCAATTGCAAACAAAAGAGAGTCAGTTGTGCATAGATTGCAACCGAAGCCGATATGTATTGGAAATCAAGGCTGAAATAAGTGAAAATTCCGAAATGAGACGAAACTGTTTGCAACACTTAAAACATGTTTCGTAGAAAACACATTAAATCAATTTCTTAGGACTTTCTTCACATGCACTTCAGGACTAGTAGTCTTAGTGAAAGCCTTGCGGCTATACTTTTGAAAGTGATTTTTAGATGTGATTGGAGTTATAAATAAGTTTGTGTTATATTAATTATTATTATAGTCTTCGGGGGCTATCGAACCAATCCAACCAAAAACTATTTATTAATGACTAAAGAATTTATTAATAGAAACAAACGTCCGATTTGTTACACAAACGGAAAATTACGTTCAAATATTAATTATTGTATGTTTTGAGGCAATTGTTAGATCACTTCACAAACTTTTTTCTTCTTTTTTTATGTCAACGATTGTTGTTTGAAATTAGTTTAACTTTTTTTTCTTTATTATTCACTTCTTTTTAAACAATTATTTAATATTATGTGAATTTCACATTAGAATCGTCTTTCGATCGATAAGACAGGCATTAGTCGAATGAATGTCAGGAACAGAGTATATGAGAGTGAGAGTCAATCAGTGGTGTCAAACACTAATCAGCCAATTATGGTGTCATTAATCACTATATAAAACTAAAACGTGATTCCCATGTATTGCATGATTTCCATGCATTCAAATAATTTTCATAAATTTTTAATAATCAAAACTTTGCGACAATTTTTTTCTGAAAAATGCGACAAAAAGTAATTATTAGAAAAATAAATCTTTTTTCGCATAACTTTTATTATTACAGAAGTGACTCAATAGCAGGAAAATTGTTCAGAAAAGAAAAAACTAAACTTTTTTGTACAAAACATTAGTGTTTGGAAAAACAATAATTATTCTGAAATAGTTTGAAATCTTTTCTAATTTCTATCGATTTATAGAATAAGTCAAAAGTTTTTATTTCTTTTATATTTAACGAAACTTCAGAACAAAATCTGATTTTATTTAAGAAAATATTAATTTAAAGAAAATATTTTTAGAGATAATTGTGAAATGAGAGGACATTCCCATTAATGGCATTCATTTCCATTCATTGATTTTACTGTTGGTTTTGCTCTTAAGAGACAATAATAAGGATTTGACACAAATTTTCCTCAAAAACTTGTGAACGACATTGAAATTACTTTTCGTTATTTGATTGAAATATAAAATATAGGAAAATCAAACACATGTCGACTCCTGTATTGAATACTCGAATTATAAAACACTTTTACCGGTTCTCTAACTAATAGTGAAGTTTTAAGTGAAGATCACTTTTTAATTTATTATAATAGCTGTTCATTAAAATAATAGAGTTTACTATCAATCGTTTTGACGTCTTTTCACTCTATTATTGGGATTTATTTGAGGAAATCTCAACTGATATTTGATTTTAACGATTATTATTAAATTATCATAAATTAGAAAATTATTTATTAAAACTTTTTTTGGTATAGATTTTAAAATTAGATAAAACTAAAACTTTAACCGAATTGAGAACAAAAATAACTTAAAACAGATTTAAACAAATTTTTGATAATTAATTAACTTTTGAAAAAATATAAGAAAATAATTGAAAGTTAGGATAAGTTAAGAAAAACAATTCAAGTGATTATCGGATTTGTGGCAAACCTTTGATTGTCTTCAATGTTGTCGTCGTTTTCATTGTTTGAAGACATTTTGGCTGAAATGAATCGGAAAAGACTTGTCATTAAAGAGATGGACAGAAAAGCGATTATCGAAACACTGATTGCTATTAAATAAAACAGTTTTCAAACGCGTCTAATGTCTGATCGGATCCTATTTGAGACCACTTTTTGGTTAACTATTGAACTATAGTTAGCAATAGGTTTGAGACTAACAGACAAACAGATGGGTATTGTTTGGATGTGAGACAATCTGTGAGACAATACCCGTTCGCTTGTGGCCAAACCCTCGGCGCTGTCCTATTGGCCGTCATCTCCACTGTTGAGCACTTCCTCCTGATTACCAGTCTGTTCGCACACAGACCTGATTCGCCGCAAATCACTTCTACTGTACTGTTGTAGTAGTAGTAGTAATAGTAATAATAATAATAATAATAATATTTAATATAAATTGTTTTGATTGACAAAAAACTAATTTATTTGTAAGAGAGAGACGAGTATTGAGTGAATAAGTATTGCATTATTGCTTCAAATCCAGTGTTGAGCCAAACAGTGATGTAATCGCTATTAGAGGTCGACTTCACACACAAATAGCAAACCTTTCCAACAGTTCTGCTCTAAAACTCTCTTCTTTTCGAATTGAAATATGTTTTCAATTACTGTTTACTCTTTATTCAACAAAACTAAGCTTGACAACATTTCGGTATATTGTTTCGAAATTATTGTCAATATTTTCAGTGAAGTTCAAACATTAGCAGAATATAGAGTATAATTGTGTGCTTCCAGTCTTTAGCCAAACGATGCTTTAACTGTACTTTTCGTCATTTTCCGCATCAATTGAAAAGAGATACTGTATATTGAAATGAAGTCATTAATGACACGATTGTCTGCTAATCGTTAATTAGTACACTTGAATCGATAGCCAACAGTTGAATCCATTCATAATTAGTCGATTGATTCAATTGTTTTCTTTTTCAGATTATTTACCAAATGTTATAAAACTATAAAATATAAACAAATGATTGAAAAACACATAAAAATCATTTGAATTCGACTAAACATCATATAAATCAAAATATTCTTATGTTTCGAAACCATTTAACTCTTAATATATTTCTTCGGTTTAATTATATTAATATTAACCGAAATTAAATAAATAACAGAAACAAGAATGCCCTTTATGAATTTAAGCCACTTTCGAAAGTATATAATAGCGGGCGAATACTACCCGGTCTCTAACAACGAAACATGTCATCCTGATAAACAAATCGCCGTTCCTTACAACCTTCCTAGTTAAATACCCTAGCTGGAGAAGGCTAGGGAAAGGCTGTAGGTAAAGGCTAGGAATAGCAGAAAAAGGCTGGAGAAGTTTAGAGTAGGGCTGGAGAATGCTAGGGAAAGGCTGGTTAGAGTAATGCTGGAGAATGCGAAGGAATCATTTTTCGACATTTTTTTTAGCAATAATTCAATATTTTTGACTATTTTCCAGTGTTTTTCGACATTTTTCACCAAATTTCCACTATTTTGCACCATTTTTCAACATTTTCCAGCAATTTTTCACTATTTTGAATCATTTACCGACATCTTCCAGCAATTTTCCTTCATATTGCAGCCTTTCTCAGCTATTAACATTTACCTAGCCTTCTCCAGCCCTGCAGCCTTTCCACTTTCCTCCGCTGGGGGTTGGGGTCATTGGTGGGGATTCACCATCTATATAGTCCCCTTCTAAAGAAAGTGGACTTAAAAAAGGAAATATTGTTTTTTCTATCAAGAATATTGTCAATATTTGATTCGAGCTCCATCGCAAGATCCACATTTTTCCATTTCAAGTTATCTACTTCTAATTGATCAATGACAAACCTGGTATTGCTTACATCTAAAAAATTTGCGTCTGATTCGAATAAAATGAGTTCTTACAAATTTGATTTTTTGATAAAAACAATATTTCAACATTTTTCAAATCTAGTGCCTTGAATTGTGCAAGGATATTTTTCATAAATTTTTTTTATCAAACCTCTGTCTCTTTCAAATGAGACTAGTATCAATTTTGTGCCCCCTGTGGTTTTGCGTATTTATCGATGTTAAAAACAATATTTCAGCTTTTTCGAATATAGCTCCTTAAATTGTGCACGGATATTTTTCATGTATAATTTTTTATCAAACCCTAACTTTAAGACCAGATTCAATTTTGTACCCCCTGTAGTTTTTCTGTAGTTCACGATTCAAATCTTGTCCATAATTTTTAACACTTTATTTGTGTTCACTTTTATTCAAAGTCCAGACTCTGGTAATAATAGTCAGACTTTTGAAAACTTCTATGAATAACAATATTCCAAATCAGAGCTGATTCGGGATTACTCCACGATTTGTGTCAAACAAAAGTACTGTTCGGTTACTATGATTTGAAATCGATTGATTCCAAAATGATCTAGTTACATTAGTCAATCCAAATATTTAATTCAGAATCTTCAAGAAAATTCATCCTAATAATGGTCTAGTTCAGTTTCAGGAGCATTCAATTGTGCATGTACTCTACATTGCGCACATTCAAAAAGAATGTGAGGAATCACCTGAACTGTGTTCTCCTCAATGCCTTCACAATCATTATGGGTTCAACTCTAGAATTTGATCTCTAGACGCGTCAGTCGTGGCCTGACTTATATGACATCACATTCACAATCGTATGATTTGCTGTCAGAACCTCATTCACTCCCATTGGTTGACTCAATACAGAGCAGAGCCTATATATTGCCTATTATTCCCTATTTTTGGATAAACTACTGAACGATAAACCAGTCCTACAATACTGTTACTGAACTGTACACTAATAGCATTATTTTAATTTTAAGTGTAACTAAAAGTTAATAATAAAATATATTATCTTTATTTAAGCACTAAATTAATGGATAAAAATTGATATTTTTATTATTAAATAATTTTAAGTAAACTAAAGTTTTTACGAGGTTTTACTGTACTTTTAGCGAGTATACTCGCTTATGTTCTTATAAGAACCTTTCCGTCTGTCTGTCCGTCCGTTCGTCCGCTATTGTTATAATTTATAACTTTTATAGTTTTTCGAAATTTTTAAAATTTTTTAATCATTGTTGTCATTGATAGTTAGGGTTTTAAAATTTCATGAAATATAAATTCAATTGAAATATTTCACTGAGCACTGCAATATTTCATCCAAAAGTGAAATATATCTTTATCAAAAAATTATGAATAATGTAATTTAATTACTTATATTAAAATTCAACAATTTTCGCATTTGTCTGAATTTATGTCTATTGGAACCTTAGCCTATTTAATAAAGATGTCTGCCATTCACATGACTGCAGGGACCAATTAATATTTCCAATTGCATGCATATCATGTGTTTCCAAAAAAAAATAAATTTTGTCGCAAACATCACATTTATATTATATTTAAGATGGTCTACTTCATTATTTTTATTCCAAATTAATTTATATTTAATCTAGGAGCCATTAATTAAAATTATAATTGCAATACTGATTAGCACAGTTTGCTTTGTTTACATCAATCACATTGTGATTATTATTTACTCCTCTTTCGTCAATAGCTCTGATTTGCTTATAAAATATATACATTTATACGAAATGATTCCATTCATATAAATCGTACAGTCCTAGAGTTTATTAAGACTTGATAAATGGTAAAATGTTCTGGCTAGTGGTTAATATTTTAGTGCTAAGTTCTTTAATGGAAAGGTGATTAATGGTAACGCATTCGACTGCCTGTACTATAGATGACATTTATGTATATTTTTCGATAATATATTAGAGATGAGTCCGAATGAGCCAATCGATACATTCATCGCATGGAATGCAGTGAAACAATTGATAATAAGCTGCGATCACTTTCTTGACTGAATCAACATTATGTTTGGGTCGAACCTTATAGAGTAAAATCGACTCATATATGCTATAATAGAAATAATGAGTAGAGTATTGATGACATGATTTACAAAACTATTCACAAAAATACACAATTATTGTAGCCATCCCTAGGCGTCTATCAGTCAGGACTGATTAAAATGCATAGATCTGAGCCATGGCATTACAGGTATTTTCATCAAATGAGTGAATGTTCTCTAATATTAATTATTATATAAGTGCCCTAAAAATATTGTGGGAAACACTGATAATAAGCCTAACAGTGTTTCAACTATTTGTAAATCAAATGAACTGATCTCTTGACCCCTACCTCTAATTCGTACTCTTTGTTGTTTTAAAGTGGACACCCTTTCACACCCTACCTGAGCGTACGTACTTAAGTGTGACTCAGATCTGAATCAATGAAAAAATAGCACAAATAGATTGCTGACTGAGTTTCTCAAATATATTGTGACCACACCTTCGGGAGCACTAAAACCCATGACCACTGGGAGCATCGGAAGGATTGGCATGGAACCAGTTCCTCACAATGTCTCAGTTTCTCCTCGTTTGTAAAATAGAAGCACTTTATAGCAGTTAAAGAGTCAAAGTGTAAATATTGACAAAATATCAATAACGGGGTAACCATTTCAGCAATTTTTCTGTATTTCCTATTTTTGTTTCAATGAATGGATGAAATTCTCGCACAAACTGTAATTCAAACTCAAATAATAACAGAATCTATTATACTGTAGTATAAATGACACATAAAAATTAATTACAAACTGAACCTGGTTCTCTTAATTGCTATTCATGTTTCTTAAATGAAGTGACTCATCAGAGACCATAAAATTTTAATGAAAAATCATAAATATATTGCGAATCACTAGAAATGTATAAAAATGAATGGAAAGTCAAATATTTTAATTATAATAAAAATCATTTTAATTAAATGAATAAAAATTATAATTTATGCAAAAATTTTAATATTTAATAGTAATTTGAATAAAAAATAATTATAATTGATCCACTTCTGTTTATACTGCAATAAATAATCCAGATTATATTATATAATATGAGTTCATATATTCATCCATTAATGAGATGGAAAGCGAATATAAAATATTTATTTGAATGCATTGAATGTGACATTTAGTATACACTCATTTAGTTGCGATCACTTCCAGAGATGATCACTAATCAAACTCACAGTTTTTTCGAAAAATGTTCGGAATTAGCCAGGATACAAATAAATGAACCTATAATTAAAAATCACATAATTTTTCTAAAAGTCTACTCAATTGATAAAATCGGATTCATTTTGTGGTACTGTATGACAAAATGCAGAGAATTGTCGTTTTCCTATATACTGTAATATCATAATATCCGGGCTATTTTTATTCGCAAAACTATCCTTTTCTTCGGTTTCAAATGGAGTTTGTTTTTAATTTATTTGATTGAATAATTCAAAAACGACTTCAAATAACTTATTTACTTATATCTTGTGTTCAGTTTATTTGCCGAGACTTCAAAAATCTGAGCGCCTCTGCTCTGCACTGCACTGATAGTCATAAAAAGTTCATTATATCAATACGAATACTGCAAATATTTATTTTGCAGAAATCAATAGCTCAGACATTGATTAAGATTTCTTTTGTCTTTTTATTTCTATTTATCATTCAATTCGTGTAATTCATCGATAAAACCGCGAATCGTATATAAAATGATAAAATCAATAATTAAAACAAAATTATATTTTCTCAGAACATGGTTTCAGATTCAATTAACTTTAATGTGCAAGCTATTTTTTTATTTATTTATAGATTTTCAAATAAAACTAATACTATACTAAACTTCCTATGCAGCATAAGCCAGGTGAAATCACTATACAGTATAGTAAAGATCGAAACGGATTGGTTCAAAAAATCCAGAAAAGAATGGTTTGTAATATGAAAATAGTTTCGTCGGATTCACTGTAAGAAATGTGATGCTCAGTACCATTGGATGAGTTAAGGGATTTGCAAAATCAGTGGTTATTATATAGTAGACTACAGTATTAGTAGTCATTTTGACTGATGGACTACTCATTATGGGTCCATTCGATTAGGCCTTGATTGTTGGTCAAACTGGGCTGGTTCTTATTTGACTGACGCCCACCTATACGCCCACCTTGCACATACCTAATCAAAATTCATATTTATTACGAAATATATTTCGATATAATTAAGTGAAAGACATTGAATCGGCGATCGTTCTGAGCAGTACTGCTGAGGCTCTATAGTGTGCAGTATTTAAGGCACAAATAGATAATAAAGAATTGTTTCCACATTTTTATCAGTATTTTTCCAAAAGAAATATTTTTTTGTTTCTCATTAAATATGAATATATAGTATTAATATTTGTATAGTTTACTGTACAGTACTGTATATACAATCCATACTTAGATCAGACTGAAATCATAAATAATCAGAAAATAATTATAATTCTTATGAATTCAGTATATTTTTGACTCTAATATATTGATTGCATGTTTTGAACATTAAGACCAATGAATAAATATTCTGTTTAATCGATTGATATCAAATTCAAAATTAAAATTATCAAAAATATTGTGCTAGTTCAGAGCTGGGCAGACTCTGGCCAGGAGGACAGGGGGGATAAGTCTTAGATTTTGTCGAGGGGTCCAGTATCCAATTTTATTGTAATGGGAATGACATTTACTACCTCTCACTCTCTCGTAGTGGCGGGGTACTTTAACAAACTCCTAGGGGGTCGACCCCTGGACCCGCTGTGACTAGCACTGTATATAGTGGTATAACTGGAATGTCTGCAAATTGAAAAATATGTGTTCGTATAAAATAAACATTGAATTCGTGAAAATAAAATTTTAATTTCAATATTAAGCTAAGAATAACATTGGAATTGTGTTAACTGCAGTACAGCTTTTAATATGATTTGCCCTGTCTACAAATCATTACCCACCAGAATAATGTTGAACTGAATTCTAGGAAACATTAAAAGATAAACAAATATCTCATTTAAATTGATTCGCTTTTTATTTATAATGAGATCTTCTGTTGTATTAATTAAATGCAAAACTTGTCGTTCAGGCAATGAAATTAATCAAAATGATAACAAACGATGACATAGTATGACACGGAATAATTGGACAATACATACAAATAAAGAGATCTTAAGGGAATTCATTCGTTTTTATCAAAATATAAAGAATTGTCGATTTTTCACATTTGCATAATTTTTTCATTAAGAATATCAATATTTTCAATGTTTTCACTTCTTTTTAATGACGAGTATATAGTTTTTATTCATATATCTTACGCATTAATTATAATTTAAAGACCTATTGAATGCCTTTATTAACAATAAATATAGTAATATATAAATACTGTATATTAATAATTGAGTCAAACCAAATCTACCGAAATAGTGTTAAAGCACACAAAATGGCTAATAAAAAGTGGCGAATTCCCAAGTGCCTTTTGTTCCAATAGAGAAGCTTCCAGAACTTAGATATTTAGCAGCTTGAATTATTGAAGGTCACTATATTTTCAATCCTCAATATTATTGCAAATATTGTTTAGCACTGAATATTCAACTCAAAGAAAAGGAGTTAATAGTTTATTGTAGTTCTTGTCTAACATTTTCTTTTAAAATATTATACTATCCATTCAATGGCCTTTCATGTCATACAATATACGGTTAAATATACGATATTTTATGAATAAATGCTATAAATTCTGGCGATTATGCTCTGAAGATGTGGTGATCGTATTTATACAGCAAATGATTCAAAGGCTAAATAAGTTTGAAAATTATGCTAATTTTAGAAATGTTTTCCATTATTTATATTATTATTTGAAAATTTATTAAAAATATATTTAAGAAAACGATATATTCTGTGCAGTAATCAGAAAAAATAAAAATATAGTGAGAGTTAAGAAGAAAACTCAAAGCAATGCAATTAAAAATGAAATTTCACTTCTATTGAAATATTTTGCAAAACAATATATGAAAATAAGATTATTCTTACGATTTTCCAACGATTTTCTTTAAACTACTTCAAATATTTTTAGGAAATCCTGTAATCGTTTAGAAGTTTATGTTTTGGGAATTATTTATAACAAGAATATTATCAAAAAGAATGAAAATTTTGTCGAATCTATGTTTGGCTTTAAGATAGTTATCATAATTTATAAAATCATTTGAATGTGTGTTAGTATAGCATCAGTTGATTGCAGTAGAGCTTCATTTACTTATATCAGACAAAATTCTGGTTAACTCTAGAGCTTTGGCTAATTTTGAAAATTGATGCTAACATTGCTTTCTATTAAAACATTTTTCGTTTCATTTTCCTGAAGAGATTGAAATGATTTGACTGAAAAATCATTGAACAAACATTACTCCGGGAACTGCAGGGAATTGCAAATAAATTACTTTCGGTTCTATAAATCCATCATTTTTTGTAAATATTATGACTTTTTCTGTTACTTCAAAATACTTCAGATAGTTTGCAAAACTAAGCCTTTTAGAGATTATGTCTTCATTCAACCTGGGTAATAGGCAATGGGCAATCTTTTTCTTAAATTACTGAATATTAAGAATATCAAATGTTATTTTCAACCCAGGTATTTCTATTATATTTAAAAATAACTCAACTTTTTATTCAAATTGTTATAAATTCGTTGAAAATATTTTTTGATAAAATAATTCGTTAAAACAATTTTGAAGTTTTCAAAGTATAGATTCAATTGACTACAAATATTTTGCGTAACATTTTATCTGTGTTTCTAAACTTTTCATTTTCTGTTTTGCTTTAATTTAATAAAGTTTTAGAAATACTATATTCGCTATGATTTTAAGCAACAATTTCATTACTTGAATCACATAATACTGAAGAATAGATACGTTTTTGGAACAAAAAATAAATAAAAGCTTATTTTATAAGTGAACCTACACCAGAGATAGGCAATGGAACTGACCATAGGGGGTAAGCCCAAATATTTGACCAAAAGGGGTACAATGAACCCATATTTTCGCCCAAAAGGGCCCCATTTTCGAGTTTTTCCCTCCAAATCATCGAAAAACAGAGGGGGTAAGCCTCGGAAAAACCTCAAGGGGTTATCCCCCTGTACCCCCATTGCCTATCACTGACATACACTTATCGAAGACCTTGCTTACTTGTCATCAACAGGAAATGGCAGTCAGAATAAGGAAACTTAATTCTGATATCGAACTAAATTTCTATTTTATTTATTATTAAGACTTAAAACGAAAGACAAAGTCTTTTATAATAGGATTAAATTTTTGAAAAGATTTTCTCATTTTTAAAACGGCGTTCGCTTTTCATAAGTCATAATATCATTCAATTTTGCTGGAAGTGACACAAGAATACGGGAAATTAAATGATGTTGGTATCTCACTAATAAGAACTATCACAATTATTTTGACTTTTGTCCCGAACCGTAGGCCATAAAGTAGGAACTTTCCAAAAAGTCACCCTTCTATATGAGATGAGCCAACACAATGAGCTCGTAATCATCTACTGGATTATAAAACTTTACTCGTGTAGAAGATTTAACCTGCAACATTTTTGTATAAATCGAGTAATTATTTATCCTCGATATTAATCTGCTTACCTGTGCTCTCGCACACATTTATTGATTCTGACTTTGCTTTTCACTTATACTGATATACTGTATAATACAGTATACTGTAATGCATACACAGAATAACGGAATCACTCAATTCATTCATTCATAATCTATTCGTTGGAATAATCGATTGGTTTTCACAGATTTGTTGTTATATTTATATATCGATAGAATACTTGAGTAAATAAAATATAAAAAGAATTAAAGATAAAATCGATTCATTGAATGTGTGCTCAGAGTCTAGCAGTGAATTGTATTGTTTCGTAGGAACTCAGCATCACTTATATGCTAATATCGAGACCAACCAGAGTTTACAACAGTCTGGCCAATACCTAACAGTTCTGTAACTAAACAATTCTGTCGACCGCTAACTGAGACTAATAGAGTGGACAAAAACTTGTCTTTTATTGATTTATTGAATTATTTTAACTCTCTTTGAATTACTGACAAAACTTGTTCTTTAACTTCAAATACATATAAATTGTTGAACAAAACAAAAATAAGTCCAATAAAACATTGGCCGCAATACAGTATTCGTTAAGTAAGTGTGGATCCAAATATGGTTCACACAATATCTTTGTGGCTGAAACTTATTCGCAAAACTGACTTCAGATAAGATCATATTCAATCAAAATTTAGGTATTAGTGCTGTTTTCGACCATATTCTCAGCCATTTTGCCCTATTTTCAAGCTTTGAGGTAAAATCCTCTGTTTTAGCCGTAGATTATCTGTTGCTATATATGCGTCATATAGTCTGATAGTCTGGACAGAACTGTCACTAATGTTCTAACATTATGAAAGGCTATGGCTATGGATGTTAGCGCTAGACCTTAAGCAAGAGGTACTGTTTGAATGCAGACAAAGCCAGACTCTGTTTTGTATCACAACTGCACTCAACAAAGCTGTCGACAGATCTGAGTTCAACACAATTTTCTTTATTATTTTATTTATAGAAATCTAACTAAAAAAGACTTTTAAGACAAATGTCAGAAATAACTAAAAAGTAAAAAATCTAATCAAATACTAATTGAAGAGCTGTTGACTTATAAGAGTTTAGCCTTTTCTTAATGAGATAATTGGTATTGATTTGAGAGCAAAGAATAACTTGAATTGGATTTTCGTTAGAAAACATTGATTCAGAAGCACTTCTTAATTGAACAAATCCTATAGTCCTATAGAAGTTATATTACATAAAACTAATATTTTGCTAACGAATCGAGTTGTGAGCACTTAGTTGTTAGACCTTTCGAAAGAGACAATTATTAAGAGTTTCAATTGATTTTTTGTCAGCCAATCCATACCATTAAAGAACAATTATTTTTTTTGTGAGTCCAATTAAAAGACGAAGAATTAGGAGAAATGTAAACAAAAAAAGGACAAAATTATGAAGGAAACAAGAATTTTATAAATCACTCCTTTTGTAACAGTCCTCATATTTATAATAATTATTGGCATTTTTAATATACTCTATGTTTTGCGTAGAATTAAGACATTTATTGTCAAAGAAAGTCTGTTTCAAATGAATTCATTATAAGAATAATGTCAAAGCCTTTGCTATTGATGTGAGCTTGATAATTGTAGCATCGATTTACTTTTAATTTTACCCATATTAGTCAAAATATAGCAAGTTGATAAAGTTTTGATAGAGATTTAGCCAGACTCAATGCTTTGACTCATTACTTAATGAAAGAAAGCAAAACAAGAATTCTTAAACTTTATTTACAAAATGATTAAATCATTTCCTTTTCTTACTTTTGTACTGAATGTCTAAATAATTACTTTTTTCGCTACAAATATGGAGCGAACAGAACATAACAATCAATTATTTTTCTATTTAATAATAAAAACACATTTCAGTTCAGTTTCACAGTTATTCTCTCCTTTCGTAACAATGTGTTCACTCGAAGGCATGTTTTCCTGTTTCCATGTCTTCTATGGTTTGTCAGTTAATCTGTTAGTTTGGGTCCACTATTGCTAAATCTCTCAATTATTTTATCGCTTTATTCCGTTGAGATTTTCTCAATTTTATAATACTGTATCAATTCGCAGATTATACCCCGACTAACCTAATATTTGTCTTAATCATAATGAGTTATTTGAATGTATGATTAACATAGACTACTTTTTTTTGGATTTTCACAACTTTCATATCTTCCGATTCTATTTTAGTTAGTTTTAATGCCATTCCAATGGCTTTCCTTAATCAGACAAGTTTTTCAAATTATCCGATTCGAGGCAAACAAAACATTTGGAAAGACCGGAAATGACGCCAATTGTCATAAATAAATGCATAAATTGCACACAGGTCAAATCGATCAGAAACTCAATATAAACTCATATAAAACTGTTGTATGAAATTTGGTCGAGAATACTGTATAGATTTAATCAAACCATTTATAAAATTGTACCGGCATTTGGTTAAGAACAGTAACTAATATGCATTGAATGAAATCAATTTGAATTATAGGAAAGTCTATGAAAATAAAAGTTTTGGCATAAAAAGTAATGGCAATACAGATGAAAATATTCTTACCCGGCATTGATTTTTCTGTGTAAAGACATCTTATTTTGAATATTTGAGTGAAATAATTGAAGTTTTATTGAAAAATGAATGAAAATATGTTGAATTCAATTGAATGACTTTAATCGGATTAACATAGAAAACAAGTCATTCCTATTATTTCCTATTATTTCATATTAAGCTCTTTGTTGTTAACGATTATTAAAAATAATGAAATTCATGTCAGAACTGGATTTGACGGCAGAATTGTTTTCACATTTAATTATTCATATATACCGACAGAAATTCATATATTTTACAAATAAAACAATAATTTTTTCATATATTTTATTTGTCGACTAAAGATATATAAAAGGAATAACTTTTAGGATTATAATGACAATAGAGAACACGTAAGCATAGAATAGAGTGAGAGATGTAATACATGTAATACACGTCCAATTGATTGGTGCTCTACGAGAGCACAATAGAGCAGAATAGAGCACAGATAGAGAATTACTGAACCACTTCTCGATTTGCACCTAAGAGTTCCCACAATTCAATTCCTGCGCACAAAAGTTCCTCTAATTATTATATTATTTAGACTACCGGCGCTAAAATGATAAACCAAAAACATTTAAAGTAGGCCTCAATTAAGTGCGAGTTCAATCTGAAAACACAAATGTTTTTCTCTTTCTCTACTTTCACTCAAAGAGATAATTATTTTTGATTTATTCGTTATTACATTCACTACTTTCTACGCACTCAACGTCATCGATGAGGTATTTGCAGCTTAGAGTCCATTCAATACATGTATGACTTTCTTGGATACAAACTTATATTAATCCGCATATTATTTAATATAATAATAATAATAATAATAAGTATTATATTTATGTATAGAGAAGAGTATCTAATGTTATATTCTTATGATTATATTGAATCCGTTTCAATACTGTACAGTAATTCCCGTAAATTAATACAACTGTAAGTAATGTCAATTATTATAGTATACTATTATCGCAGCCAAAGCTTACCTACAGTTTACACAAACTATTGATTTATTGATAATGTTTTGAATAAATAGCGGTAACAATAAAACTCTAACCAAACGAATAGAACAAAGAATTACTTTAACGAAAACAAAAATCCACTATAAGTATGAATAATGACTTTGAATACCTTTTTCCTCTGCATTGTATAGACTCTGCACTGTTTAGTAAAGTTTGACTAATAATAGCTTTTAGACAATTCATTTGAAACAATTCGTGATTTTATTCACATTTTATATTCAAATATTCGAAACCAAGTTTTCAAACAGTCTTCTGATTATTAAATCATTTAATTGATCTCTGGCTAAAATAAGATATGAATTCATTACGAATATAATTATTTTGTTTCTAAACTAATGAGAATTTAAATGACGAATATATGAAAGCATTTTAATCCTTCAATTCAATCAAAACATCTTTTGTTCGCAATTTTGATTTCAGCTATTAGTGAACAAAAATGTAATCTTAGATTAGAGAAGTCATCAGACATACAATTGAACTAAGCTCTGGAAATTTTAAAAATATTGATTTAGCCAGGCTAGACTCACTCAGTGAGCAGTACCGGTACTGTGAATAATAGCTAGTGATGGTCAAAGTTGACTGAATCAGTCAATGCATTCAACATTTTTTATGGACAAACCCTATAGAGTGGACAAATCTTTGCATATATTCTATGACAGAACTGACGAGTAGAGCATTGATGACATGAGAAATATTGTTTATTAAGTGTTGACAAACAATAAGAAAATGAGTATATCTTAAATGAATTGAACTTATGATGCGATTGTGGTTCACATATATCTTGAAACATATTTCAAGTACCCTAAAAGAAAAGTTGGTTTTCGCTGATAATAGCAATACTGTATTGTATATTAATATTAATAATTGTCTTCTCTGTATATATTGGCCAAACCTTATCATACCGATTCATCTGTTTCTCAAATGTGCCGTTTCATAATATGTCTGCTTGTGTGCACTGATGTTAAGTATACACGTGAACAGCAGTGGACCGGTCGACAACAAATTTTGGGTTAGAGCGATGTGCGTATGCCTATATAGCTCTGCAGTGCATAAGTAACGTTAACGGGAGAGCAATACAGCTGTATTTGTTTTTGTTTACTTTTTACTCTTATGCAGACAAACTCATTGCGTCCACTTTATTATGCTCTGGCACTGGTCTATGCTTGTATAGACATCTCTGGCCCCGTATATCGTTAGAGAAACGTTTGGTACGCTATGTGAGTTGACGTGTTAACTCTTTCTCTGTTATGATGACACCAGACTCAGATGCACGGGAAAGCGAAGTGATTTTCCAAACCCATAAGTAATGAACAAAAATTTACCTGCATACTTGTCTTACTATCAAGGCTGTATAATGTTTTACTTGTGTCAAAACCTTTTGCCCTTTGAACTATTTCCCTGAAAAGTTTGATACAAAAGGTTTTAAAATGATCTGGGTTTGATATAATGTATTTTCTGCTCACCTCACACATGACTTTTCACAATTGTAGCCTGTTTCTTATACACCTCCCCTAGCTAGTATAGAGTATATATTTTTAATTCGTGATAATTGAGTTAATTATGATTTAGTCTTATCTAGGGATGTGCAAGAGATAGACCAAATAGCCCCTGAGTTTTGAGGCTCTGCTAGACACCCCCCTCGATTTTTGCTCACGACATATACGGAAAATGGCGCCGAAGGCGCTATTTTTACCGAATTTTGGCTAAATTTAGCTTAAATTCAACTAATTTAAGCTTAATTTAAGTGAATTAATGGTAATTTGTGCTAATTTAGCCAAATTAAGCCAAAAATTGTCGAGATTCGGTCAAAATCGGCCATTTTCGACTTTAAACGCCATTTTTCGGCCATTGTGGTGGCCATCTCGTTTTCAAAATACCCTCCTAATACCCTCCTAGGTTTTGAGCCAAAAATCCGCCATTTTATCCCTCCCTATAACCCCTGACTCGGCCGACCTTGCACATCCCTAGTCTTATCTATAATTGCTTTAGTTTAGAGATGTTTTCAGCCAACCAGAAAAAAGGCACTGCACTGAAACAATGGTTGAAAAAGGACGTCCTCTCTTAGTTGCATAGGATTTACGTAATCTCTATTATATTAAAAGGATTTCACTTAGGAATAGAGCATGCGCAGTCAACATTCAATAAGAGCTGCATACGTACAGCCAGTCATACGTACAGTCTGTCATACAGCGCTTCACACAGGAATACAGACACAGAAAGCTGAGACACTCTTATGTTTACGAGAGCGAGCGCGTGAGGGAGTGAGCGCGCGAGCGAGAGAGAGACCGGCACATTTAGATCATGGGCTAAATACACTAGGCAAGCGGGCAGGGCGAATGCGTGGGTTGCCCTTGTATTTTTAATCAGAAATTATATTGACTGCGAGTTTCTGTATAAACATTAGATTCAAAAATGCATTAGAATTGAGATTCAGTTCGTCTCGACTTCCGATAAAACTATTTTCTCTCTCAAACTCTTAGGCTTTCATTCACTCCTTTTTGCAGTACTTAAGGCTTTAGCGCTTTTGTGTATTAGTTGTGAAACAATTTTTGTATTGTTTTTTTATTATAGCATTTTGTTTCGCAGTTTTTATTAAATATTATTATTATTAGAAATTTAAATCGGCTCAATTATTATGAAGAACCAGGGCCTGTTTACAGGTCTGAAAATAACATTAATTGTTTTGTATGCGTTGGCCATAATTGGATTAATATTTATGATCGCACTGTTCATGCTCATCTTTTCTAATGGAGTCCACCCGGGAATAGGACCGGAATTAATAGAATATGCGCTCCAATTGCTGTTATTTATAATAGCATTGATTGGAGTCATAAAAGAGAACAAAATAATTATGACTGTAATTGTCGTATTGAGTGTCCTGCCATGTGTCGGCTATTTCGTCCTGGGCCATTTTGTCTTGGCTATTGCCGACACCATTTCCGTCTTTATCGCTGGTGTCTACACTTATTTGATCTACCAGAAAGATAAAATGGATGGATCTGACTACTTTTTCAAGTACCGTTCAGGTGTGCCGTTCAGTTCATTTAAATTATTTAATTTTTATATGAATTCTGTTAACAATAACAACAATTGTATTGTATTTTCAGTGATCTCTGATAAATAATGTCATATTCTATCGCAAGAAGTCAGAGATGAGATGCCGATTGGACGTCAAAACTTTCAATATAGGAAATATCACCTACATAACTATTTTTTGGCTTAAATTTGACTCAATTTGAAAATTTATTGACTATTAATCGGATAATAATTTAGATATAATTTAACTTAAAATACTATTATCTTTTATTTAATTAATTAATTGAATAGTTTTTTCTTTATATTTATAACAATTATTTCAATATATTTAATGAAAAATTATTTCATTTTAATATGAATTAAATATTTTTTTTATAATAATTGAAAAACAATCCAGTTAATTTTCAACGATATGTTATTGATGAATGGAAATAAATAAATGGTGCTTGGCACTAAAATTAGCAATATTAACTTTCAAGTTGTAATTTTCATTTTCTAATTTTGTTTCAAATAATTCGAGTGAAAATTTCCATTTGATCATGTTCATTTTGCCAAATCCTCGAACGTAACTCACAACCTCTGAATGCATAGAAGGGTGAGATAGCGATCGGATTATAAGGCAGTCAATGCCTGCTTACGCATAAAATTGCCTGCGTATGTTTGATACAGGACATCCTTGCTTGCTTTAGTATATTACATAAATTCTATTCAACTAATAATAGATTGACTGCCAGTTTCTGTTCAAACATTTCAACAATAGATTAAAATTGAGACTCAGTTCGTCTCGACTTCAGATAAAACTATTTTCTCTCTCAAACTCTATGGCATCGAAAAGCTTTTCATTCATTAATTTGTTTTCAGTACTCAATGCTTTTATTGCTTTTGTGATACAGTTTTGAATACAATATTTTTGTGCTTTTATTAAAACATTTTGTTTCGCAGTTTTTATTAATTATTATTATTATTATTACTATATTTAATTCGGCTCAATTAAAATGAAGAACCAGGGCATTTTTACAGCTCTGAAAATAATTAATATTATTTTCTATGTGTTGGCCATAATTGCATTGATATATCAGATCGCACTCTACGGGTTGGCACTGGCGGTCATTAAGTCCAATTTAGACAACACGGGTCATGATCTGAAACTTAAAGAAAAGGAGATAGATGAAAGTGAGTGGCCAGGCCTGGCCAGAAAGGGGGTCCAGGAAGGGGTAGACCTCCCCTGAGATTTGTTCAGAGTACAATGTATTGTTAGTACAACTAGTGCTTTGTAAATACTATACCAATTGACCCAATTATCTTTTAATGACTGTCAAAATTATCACCAATGTATTGTATACTGGCTGGTTTTTGCTCTTTGAAAATTTATTTACGATTAAACGAATATTAATTTTTATATAATTTAATTCAAATAAAATTATGGATCATTTGATAGATTAATTCAATAGTTTTTTTTCTTTCAAAAAGTTCAGCAGAAGTTCATTTTTATCAAATATCTATGTAATTCTATAGTAAGAACTAAATAGCGTATGGCATTTTATTATGAAATGTGCAAGTTTCATTTATGTCAATATAGTTATTTCAATGCTTTTACTTCTGAATGACTTTCTTTGATTTGTTACATAATTACAAAACTATCCAAACATTTAATAATTAATTAGAAAATAAATCTCTGATTATTAGCTCAAATGATAACATTATTTGTATCAACATAGGTCTGACCAAAAAAAACTATTAGCATGGTTAAACTCTTTTTCTGCGACCAAGGCTGTATGATATACTTGTGTCAGAACTTCTAGTCCTTTGAACTATTGAATAGATACTAAAATGTTTTATCCGTTTACCATAACAGAATTCCATTGATATCCAATATGTAGCAAGCAAAAATTTTAGAGGTAATCTTTGATGAAGACCAGAAGTTATTTCATACCATTTTCCAATTGTGCTCACTTAAAGCAAAACATAGTCCACAAAATTATTTATTTTTTGTGTGAAAACTATTTAATTGAATTATCTTTTCATGAAATAGAATCAATTTTTGTAATTGTCCAAGGTCAACATTAAGATTGACAGCTAGATTGTACCAAGAACATAAGAGAGTATACAGTACTGAAAATATACGTTAATCCTATTCAATACAAAAGATTTGATTTCAGTTATCATATATGAGCTACTCATCTGATTTGACATTTAATATCCTCTAAAATCATAGCTGGGTGAGATAACGGTATGATATACAGGGCTTCTCAGAGTAGACCCCTGATTTGAATCTTAAAGTACAGAAAAACTACAGGGGGTACAATATTGAAGTTTGTCTTATTTGAAAGAGGGATAGTGGGGGTTTGATAAAAAAATATATGAAAAATATCCTTGCACAATTCAAGGCGCTA
>JAQIWA010000344.1:0-34899 GCA_034693305.1 Eueremaeus valkanovi | reverse complement strand
ATTAATAAAAAATAATCTTCTACTCATTACTCACTAATGATTGCTCATGCAAATATAAAATGCTACTGGTAGCAAAGACTGGTAATAGACGCTTTAAATAGTATTATAATGTTTGAGACAATATTGGGTACGAACAGAGCCGCGCCCTCACATCCAGTCCTCATTCAGTCCCATTCAAACCTCATTCAGCCCTAAATATGATTCGACCGCATATTTGATTGAATTCAACAGATATTAACCGATTGTTTCTCTCAATCGATATCTAAACTCATATTATATTAAAGTTATTCTCAAATAATAACTAATAATTCAAAAGATATTAATATTATTGCAAACATTCATTCAATTGATGGTTGGATTCATTGAATGTTCGGTTGAATCGAATCATTAGTTTATAAAACAATAAATTAAAAAGAATTAGAAATCGACCATAAGATCAGTAGTGGTCAGTGAATGAGGTCAGGGGTCATACCTATTATTCCATATACTTTTGAAGAGATCGAGTGATTCGCGCAGCCTGTTCTGACTGGGGTCCTCCCTGAGCACCATGTTATAGCTGCTGCAGGCGGTCACGAATATGATGGCAGTCACGTCATTGAAACACTGGATCCATTTGCGTCTCTCGTCTCGCTGTCCGCCGACGTCAAACATACTACCGGTGCCGAAGAGAGAGCGAAAACAATTGATTTGTGGCCACAATGTGTATGAATCGAATAAATAAAAGGAATGCCTGAACGCACTGGAAGTTCACTTTTTCGACCTGGAATTTGGTTTCGAATATTCCTGAGGTCAGGACTCGACACCTCAGTATGTCCTGTTCCGAAGGGGTATAGTCAGGCATTTTCACGATATTGACCCGATCTAAGAAACTGTGTCGCACAGGTAGATAAGGCAATCAGATTAATCGAGTGCTTGTGTTGGGCACAGTTAGTACTGACTATTTTGCACAATCTATTAGTTGGTATTCGTTGGATCGCTCGAATGCCACCAGAACCCCCCGGTCCTTCCAGAGCGCTTCTGTGTTCTCATAGAATTCCTACAAAACAAACAAAACATTAATTAATTAATTAAAAGGATTTCCAAATAATTAAATAATAAAAAGTTTTTATTTGAAAAATGAGTGAATGTTTATAAATATAATTAGAGAGTAAGTGCTGAGCGCTTATCAGTACTTATTGCTTGTATTGATAGTTTGATTTCTCAAAGTTTTGCCAAAAGTTTCATTCATTCGATGCTATTCTTAAATTGATTTATTACGCGAATAGAAAATAAAGCTCTCAGTGCTCTCTCAGTCTGGTTGGGCTGAGCGCCAGTTTAAAGCCTACTGACGACTGACTCAATGGAAGCGAAATCAAAATATAGATCCGAAAAAATTATAAAAACTTACTTAAAATAAACCCAAATATTATATATAGCACTGCATTGAGAATTGCATTTAAGTGTCGAAAACGTTAAACGAATCAAAACAAACAAAGTCTACAAACAGTTGCATATATTCTCTACTAATTTAGTGTTTGGGGAATAACGACTGCAGAACACGATTAAACATAACATTAGAGGTCGAACCCTTGCCTCTACAGTAGTGGTACCAACCCCTGCATGTGCTACCAATCAATGCCATACCCTTTCATTTTGAAACAACTAATGACCAAATGTTTAAATATTTTATTTATATTTTTTATAAACACTTAATTCGATTACTCAACAGATATTTCCAATTAAATGGCAATAAAAGTATTGAATATATTAAGTGTCGTAAGCAATGCAACTATTTCTGAGCCCTTTTCCTTCAGAACATTTCACGGGAAGTGTTTATAAGTTAGTGTTTATGACCAGAACCTAAACGTATGGCTTAAAAGTTGAATTTGAAGATAACATCAATCACTTAAAGCAATGCCTTTTTAATTGACAATTATTTTGGTTTAAGTTAAGCGAAAATTTGTTAACAATTTGTTTATTTATTTACGAAATAAAACAAATGTTTAGCAGAAAAAAGTTTTAACAGTTATTCTTAAGAATATATCAATCAATTCAATGTCATTCAAATGCAATAAATTGTATTTAATATTCAGAATTGAGTCAAAACTTGCAGTCAATCGAAGTTTGAATCTGACGCTTGAGATAACGTGACTATCGCTTAGAGTCTCTTATTTTCTGACTTTAATTATTCGAATCGAATTCAGAAATAGTTTTTTCTTTGATTCGCAAAACAAGATTTCGAAGTAAACTGTTTTGAAATCTGAAAAATTGTGAATATTTTCAACACTTATTATGTTTTATAGCTCTGAAGGTAACGACACTCGCATTCGTATGCAATAGAATTCAATTTATAATTTATTAATTAATTTTATGACAAGTTATATCAGCCCTGAAGGCATCGGTAGCTTAGATGCGATTCAACCAAAGTATATACAAATTAGAGCATAGATTGAGAGCCGAAGAGAGAGAAAGCGATAAATAATAAATCGATTCAAAGAAAATCAATTCAAAAAATATTAATAAATTTGGGAATCAATGAGGAAATGCATCAATACTTACAGTCGGATAATCAAAATCAGGATTACTGGCGACGTCTTGAATGTAGTCGACTCGCCATTGATTCTCCGGGTTCTCCAACTGCACCGGAGGCACCAAAGTGCTCATCGCACCGGTTATTGTCTGTCATTCAGGTGTCAGTCGTGAGAAATAGTGAATTATAATTAGTATAATTAGAGTTATGGCCAGATATGGTCGTAAGTGACCAGTCATGTGCACCCGTACCAGAATTGCATCCCTAATATTTTTCTTAATGTCTTCAATCTTTTGACGCTTTTCACTAAACAAACAGAATTGAGACAAATATGAGTCACAAGTATTTCATTAGAGATAGAAATTGTTGTAAATTACAAACAGATTAAGAGATATATTGAGAAAAAAGGATAAATTGTGAGATTATTGCTATTCTGTTGAATATAAAATACATTTTATTCCTATTTAAAGCAAATTCAATAAATCATTAGATTTTTATGAGACATATCTTAATGCTATGTATTAACAGAATTTGCAGATAAATTGCAAAAAGTAAACAAACGATACGTTATCGTCGATCACATCTAGAATTAAGCCAATTCTAAGGTAGACTAACGGTTCGCCATAAATACAATTCAACAAAAATAATACAGTATTCATATCATTAGAATAATGTAAATTACAATACGTTTTCAAACATTAATCCAATTATTCAAGAATTTCGTTAAAGACTAGAAATTAGCGCAAAAGACAACAAAGAATTTGCAATTTCTTATGAATCTAATTGATGTGAAAATAAATATTTCAGATATAGTGGAGTGACTCCACTGGAGTTGCATCAAAATATCAGCACATGCTTGTGGCAGATACCCAGGCCATGTCTTCCTATACCATATTTATTTAGGGAATATCTTCGGAGAAGTGTTACTCAAATTGTGTGCAATATTTAGTGAATATTGAAAACTGATTGTGCGAATCATTAGTGAGCGAATCGGAACCGAACCAATTTTATACAATTGATTCGACGCTTATTCCAAGCCTTGGTTACCGTTTTATGTCAATGAAAATAAAGATTTCATATAATATAATATGTTTGGAGAATCCGAATCCGGTATTACTAATCAGAATAAATATTTATTGAAATCAAATAATGCAATAAATTATAGAAATATTTCTTCGATTTTCTACTTTTAAACCTAAAGATCTATAAACAAACAGTTATTTTAAACCAAACAAAGCGATCAATAAATTATGAAAAATTCCAAAAATTGTTAAAATATTTGTTAAGAAAAATGAATAAAAATAATATTAAATATTATATAGAATTTGATTGGCATTGCATTGCATTCGTCGATTGGTTTGAGTTAATTGAAGAACAAGTGAACAACTATTGAGTATTCCTTGTATTGAATACTTTGATAGCTATGGAGAGGAAAAAAGTTTTATAAATATATCTATTCATAAATATCAGTGATTAAGGAATCGGAAAGTTATATAACTTTTCAATATTATAGGTATAACTGCTTTTATGGTAACGAATCATATATTTATATTTTTCAGCAAAAATATTATACCAAATGATTGAATGCAAGAAAAATCAGATCTTTTTTGTGCTAACACTTCAAAAATAGACTCGAAATGAGTTTCAAATTAAATAAATAATTAATTATAGAGAAAAAACTCTCTGCGCTATAATTAAATCCATTCATTTGGCGAATGATATAAAATATAAAATCAAAAAAATAAATAAAAACTTAAATACAATTTAGATTTTTAGGTAAAAATGATTTATAGGAATAATTGAATGAATAAAAAATTGGCTCTAATTATAAATTTGAAATAAATTCACTTAAAATCAGATATTTTAACACAAAAATACAGAGTTAGGCAAAAGCGACTGCAGTTTTAATTTTGCTGCTGTAAAAAATCACACGGAATAGAAAATTAGAACCGGTTCCATTTTAACCAGTGTTAGTTAAGGCTTGTGGAAGGGGTAGAGGTTATGAACCGGTTATCCAATTTTTATTTCAGCCAATTTAAAAAATGAATATTAAAGTGATTTAGAGATTGAATGCTAAACCGATTGAATGCTAAACCGCCTCAATATAAATGTGTTGACATCATTGACATCACAAACAATATTGAATTCAATCAATTGTTTGAATGACATAATTAGCGCTATTTTTCTGTAATTCGTTTAATTGAATCAAACAGTTAATAGCGGTTAGTCATGAAAGTGTGTCACTGCTAGTCCTCTACAATGTTTGAGCCCCTGCACCCATTCCCAAAATCAAACAGCCCTACAATTTGTTCTGAAACTTAGTCACGTGAAGGGGCACACGCAATGAGGGTCACTTTGAAACCTGGACAACTCGATTGCTGTCTAATTGAATGGTTTGCTCTTAACCCGGCTATAGCTCCAGGTTTTTGAAGAGCAGAAATCAAAAATGCCCTCTCTTTTGGATAACTGTATATTTGATGTTAACATAAAATTAATATAATTTTCGGATCAAAAGTATGGAAATTAATGACAAAATTATTATTAGTTTAAAAAATATTAATTGATTTTTGTTTGAATGCAAATCAGAAGTGAATTAAGTGTTTAAGTGATTAAGTGTTTAAGTCTTACTCTTCACTGAATCCGTTCACATGTAATATACGCATCTGTTTAACGATTGTACTCTTTCCTGACTCACCCGCACCTGAATTATACAATTAAATGCCATTAGAATCCAATTAAACAATAATTTATTCATTTATTAACAAAAAATGAGATTTAGTTCAAAGAAATTGAAGTAAAAAACAAATGAAAATGAATTACAAATAATTAGAAACAAATATCAAATCAAGTGATTAGTGGTTACGAGGAGTGGACGGAAGGGGAGAGAGAGAGAGGACAGAGAGGATCAGAATTGTTGTCTGATGGGACAGTGATGGGGGACAGGGATGGGACAGGGATTGATTGATGGGCTCATACCTAGGAGAAGGAGCCGATGAGTGGCTCTATATATTTGTTTATCTTTTTGTATTTGCTTTTCGATCCGTTTATTCGCTTCTTTCCTTCGCTTGTCTTCCTCGGCGTCGTTCTTAGAAGCGGATCCGCCGAAGCAGCCCATCATCACATTGGCCAACAGGGATGGTCTTCGGTTCGCTTCGTTCTCTTCTGATTCCAGTTTTAATTCAATTTTTAATTTGATTTTTCTATTTATTTTCAGTTTTTATTAATTACTGTTTTCTTATTATTATTAATCGTTTTATCAATTATTACACAAAAAATTGTATTTAAATAAAAACATAAAATAAATGTCTTTTTCATACGTTTTGTTGATTTGATTTCAATAATAATTATTTGAAAATATTATAAACAAAAATAAAATATAGAAAAACACAAAAAAAATTCAGAAACACTTTCACTGAATAATAATTAATAATAATCTTTGAAAACAAAAAATAATCCGAAAAACCGATTGAATTGAAAAATAACCGAAAGATTTGACGAAATATTTATATAAAAAACATTAAAAATAAAAATAACTATTAATCGAAATAAACAGAAAAAGTGAAAACAAAAAACAGTTTTTTGCGTTAATTTTCAAAACAGTTTTGTTTTATTGATTGTGAGTTCAAATGAGAAGAACTGAATTGATTTGAATACTAATTAATATTTGTTTTATTCAATCAATTGATTCAATGACCAAATGTAGGCCTCATTTGGCAGATCAGAGGCCAATCACTGTTGGGTCACATCTACTGTCCATTCGTATCATTGATTGTATGAGTGGTCAGAGTTGGGGTCGTATGGGTTGGAGAGCAGGTCTGGTCCACAGATCGGATGCATATTTAAAAGGCGGTAAACATGTTCTCAATGTTCACACAAACTGTTAACACAAATAGAGTTTGGATTTGAAACTGCAATCCATTCTCGTTCGCCATTACTATACAGTACTTACAGTACAGATACCGTACTCTCGAATATACAGTACACACAGTACACACACAGTACAGACTGACTGACTGAATGTATTCAATGTATTCAATGCACTCACTCTACTCTACACTCTCTACACTCTGTACAGTCTGTACATAGACTTGCATTCATTGCATTCACTCTATTCACTGATTCAGTGCTGCTATACTGTAGTCTATACACTAGACTGACATACAATTCAATGGCAATTCACTGGCAATGCATTCAATACTGTATTCACTGTACACTCTGTACTATGTATTGCCAATGAATGCATCCCAACATCATCTCTGTAGACATCTATTGGACAACACAACCAACTCAGGCATCAACAATCATCCAGGGTAAATCTATGCACCCAAACTGATGATCTAGAACAGTTCATATATTATTCCTACATCTATATATTCCTGATGGTCACACGATGTGTTCGGTGGCCAGGACCAAGGCAAAGCAAACGTGGCTCATTTTTAGCCTATCTTATTATAATCTGTTTATTAGTAATTTTAAGCTTCAATTGTACTTCCTCAATTATATAATTTATACCTTGGATTCCCTCTTCATTGCACGAACACTGCTTAAATTTTACGAAAGTGGTGTAAAAGTGGTATTTCATCAAGATTCTATCGATAATGTTGCACTCGGGGTCAGTTAAAACTTTTGCGAACAACATGATTATTATGGCTATTAAGAATTTCCAAAGAACTGGCTCAAACTTTTAGAGTTTCAAGTTTAATATTTTCACTATCTTACATATCTTACAGTAATGTACCTGTAGTAGTGTTGGGGTTATTTTAAATTGTCTTCCCTGAGTACCCAACCATCTGTTGTTCAAATGAATAGCTTCTACAATATTTTGTGCCCGAATTTGACGCATATGTCAAAAGCATATTATGTGCAGTAATAGGATATCATATGAATGTGAATCTCCTTAAAAGTTGATCCAAGTTCTAAATGTAACCTCAATTTTACATTGATAGTGTCTGGCTCACTTATTCTTTTGAAATCTTATCAATCATGAATCCTATAATTATGCTTTACCTGACCTTTACTATCGAAATATTGATTAAACAAGTATTTGATTGTATAATAGATTTGTTTTTCCTTTATTTCAATCATTTATTCAAAAATATATTGCTTTCAAATCCAATCCAATGCACACGTACTGTATGTACAGAGCCTTCGGTCCCAGTATTTCGGAGTTGTTTACAGTGTTTGTAGTGAATGAATGATTCAATGAATGAATGCGTTTTCGCATGACTTCAATGTATTTATTGTAATAATTGATTGAATTAATCAAACACTCAGTCAATGAATGAATGAATGAATGACTAAATCATATGTTTTTCAGTTAAGCTAAGAGTCAAACATATCTGGAATCGACTGCTGGCCTATTATGTCGGTGGCTCTACCATTAGCACCGGTGCCGACGCTGACTCGTTTCCACGGCTACCATGGTCAGAACATAGTGCTGTTGGACGACCGGGTGGTCGCCTACCGGAAGGCCAGCTTTGCTCACGCGATAGCCTTCAGTGAAAAGCCTTTACTTCCGAACGAAATATTCCTCATTGAGATCGAGCGCAACGAACGCGGATGGAGTGGACACATGCGCTTAGGCCTCACCCAACTCGACCCGTCCTCCCGGTTCCCACTACCCCAATACGCGTTGCCTGATCTCCAAAATGGTGGCAATTCATGGATATTCGCGATTCCAAACAACTCTGAGGGCACTGACAACAACCCGAGCGCTCACGAGACCACTCACGAAGACTACTCTGCGAACAGCACCGAACAGAATGGCAGCCATTCCTTGCAAACACATGTGAATCACCGAAACCAAGAGCGCAGACAAAGACATCGATGCAGTCAGAGGTGCAGACATTCGGAGACTTCCATCTTAGGTAATGGCGAACAGATTCGGACCAGTCGTGGAGTCATTCCCCGATATCTGTTGAGACCGGCGGCCAGACTATCGAATCTGCACAACGAAGACATCAATGAATCCGTTTTCGATAACTCTATACTCAATGAGAGCTTTGAAACGCTTTCCAACGCTATTGAGTCAACCAATGGAGACCTACTCTCCAGTGCTATGTCCTCGTCATCCATGTCCTCTTCACCCGCATACTATCCAAATCACACGTATGTCATCGATGGACTCAATGGTTCGGCTGAGGGCAGCACTGGCCTGACCCCTATGGCGTACTTGCCCACAGACGTGGGCTCGAAGGTGGGGGTCATGTATGTAGTTAAGGGCGATTACGCGGACATGCATTTCATATTCAACGGCGAAGATTATGGGATCTACGCTAAGAACATACCCCACAGGAGAGGACCGCTATTCGCAGGTAATTATAGATTCGTTGCTTTGTTTCCGATTTATTTACAAAAGTTTTCAACAATTTTGAGAAATGAGTCAAACGATTGATTCGCAAAAAAGTATTTGTTTTTGTTTTATATAAAAATAATACAAATTATTAATAAATTGATTGCAATTATAACCAGTGGTCGACATATACGGGACGACAAAACAGGTGCGAATCGTTCAGCTCTATGGCATACCATCGCTGATGAGCGCCTGTCGTAATGCAATACTGGGTACAATCCGGTCAACAGCTGTGATCCCAGTATTACCTCTGCCAACAAAATTGAAGAATTACTTAATGTATCAATAATTTCATCGATTGTTTCGAAATATATTTTATTTTTAATTTATTCTAATATTAAGTTAAACGAAGAAAAAAATTAATTCGCGTTAAATATGTGAACAAAACTATACAAAATATAATGTAATATAAATCAGACTTTAATTTTGTTTTACAAAAACTGATTAATTGGACAAAAAATTGCCAAAACTTATGTATCAATAGTTTGTTAATGAAAAGTGATTTATGTTTTGATATTTATTTATAAAAGGCTTCGAATCTGTATATCATTTAAAACAAAATGAGTTAATGTTTAAACTCATTGTTATTGTAAAACAATTTATGTTTAAATTCGAGCTATACTTACAATCTGTACATTAATTGTAAAATAAATATTCATTTCTGCAGCAAATCATACAATCATTTCAAAGCCCGAGTCGGGTCTGACTGCCAGTCAAATGGTTAAAATCCAGATCAGATTTGGGAAGGATTAGAGAGAAGTAGATTCGATACTGTATTTGGGATCGGGTTCTAAAAGTGGCTCAAATGGTCTAAAACTATATTAAATTAAAGTTTTGGTTAAGAATACCTGAAATGGAGAGCAAATACGTTCCGCTCATTCAGTGCACACAAACACAAAATATTAAGGATTTGTTCAATTGGTCTGATTTGTATGACTGTGTCGTATAAATACTGAGTCAAAGGTTTTGTGTGTGGTTTGAGTCCATAGAGATCTAAGGATAGTACGACTACTACTGGTCGTAGCCATTAGAAGGCGTATTGAGTTCTAATGTCTTCCAGTTTTTTCGAGACCTGAAGTATAAAATTATTTATTAGTAAAAATGGATCAATCAATCAATCAGTGGTCAAGACTTACTTCGGCAGGAATTCGGTCCAAATCCTCGGCAATACTCCTCTGTTTGGACGCATCGATCGAATTGTATTGTTCGCAGAGATCACCGTCGATGACATTCTTCACGGGATAGTAATAAGAACGGAATGAGAGGTGATCTCTGCCACAAATCGGTGGGTTCTCTGAGCGCATATGCATCTCCAAGTGCTGGAAAAAGTCGTGGTCTTCGTGTGAAGTGAACGGCACTAACACTCCGATAGAACCAGAGATTGTCGTATAGACAAGAGCTTCGGAGAGGCCGGGGATAAGCGTCGCCTTTTGCATGGATAGTATCACTTCTCCGATATGGAAGTTGCAGACGATATCTGTCTTCTGAGAGGCGCCGCCCAACCACCCCCTGTCCCACAAAGACTTGATGCCTGTGGGGTCGTCGTCGACCTCATCGTTGACGCCCTGAGGGAGTCGTATGACAACAATGTTTCCAAACTTGTCGGCGCCGGCTATCGTGTCGTAGTCGAGAACACAGGTAGATGTGACCCAACGCGGGATCGAATCATCGGCGAAGACAATCAACTGGTTTTCCGATCGCTTGTAGCGAACGAAGTAATAGCTCTCTTGAATGTCGCCGACGTATAGACGACTTCCCATTGCGTTGATAGTGACGATCATATTCGTCATATTCTTGTTCTCGCACTTCCGCAACAATTTCTTTTTGCCCAAATCGTAGATCCGCAGCAATTTGCCCACTCCTATGACTACCCGGCCCTGGAAGGGGCAGATAGCATGCGGAACATCTTCAACAGTGGTTATGTGCATCAGTTCCAGTCGTTTCCCTTCTTCTAGCAATCTATACGTATGAACAGTACCTCCGCTGCACTCCCGAGGATTCAAATGCAGATCTTTGGCCACTCCGACCAGAATGAACGGCACATCTCCCTGGCCTATGAACCGACACAAAGCTATACTAAAGGCCGACTCATTCTGTTCTAACGTTATCTTTTGCAGAGTTATGCCATTAATCGGGTCGAGCACTCGGATAACCGAAGCCCAGTGTCCGGCACCAGGTTTTGGGGCACCGAATATGCTTTCGGGCAGATTCTCACTGAGAAAGGCAGCGGCCATCTCAGCCGCCTGTTCCTGTTCGTCATCTCCGGCCGCCTCAACCATCTCTTCGGCCATTTGCTGCTTTCGGGCCGTTTTGGCCGAATCGGTATAAGCGTTGTGTTCTGTTTCGATGACTACCAGATATCCCGACTCCGGATGTATTACAAACTTACGGGGAGTGAACTCCAGAGGAATGGACTGTTGGTTGAAGACTGCGCCCAACTTTTCCAGTGCTAAGATTCTCAGTGTATTGGAAGCGATGGCTACTATTCCTTCGGGACATTGTTCTGATGAGAATCCCGACGCGAATTCCAACATATCGTAGGAAAGGGGTGTCAAATGGAACCGGTTTTGATGGTAATAGCATAGCCAGGATCGGCTGGACATCGCCAGAAGCGCTTCACTTCCTTGCATTTGGACTCGAAATAGTTTGATGGGTCGGGTGCCCAGGTATCTGGTTCTGGTGTCCGACAGATCTCCTGTCACTTCGTCGAGGACTGTACGCAAATGAACGCCATTCTGAAGGCCAACATTCAGATACAGACGACCAGAGTTTCGGATTTCACTCTTTGTTCCCATTTCTACGATACATAAGGACTCAGGAGTGGCCGGAAGTGCTTGCATTGAGAGAGGGGACAGACATTCCTGGAATTGAATCAATAATTTTGTTATGACTTTATTTGAGTCAATAATAAGATATAGAATCAAAAGAATTGAAAATTGATTTTCAGTCAAATCTGATTCAGCAGTCATTCAGTTGAAACACGGATTGGAATCATCAGTGAATCGAAAGAATTTCAGTTCAAATACAAATCAAACCAATACTCACAGACGGGTCGAGAGATATGATTCGGACCGTATTGTCTGAGAGGCCAACCGCCAGAAACCGGGAGCGCTGTTCGCCGGCCGGCACTTCGCCCAAAGACATGCAAATGACGTCGCAATTCATGTCTTTCCTGTCGGTGTATTCGTTCAGTTGTCCGCTTATATCCATTTCGAAGTAAACGATTTCCCCTCCGGTCAGGGCTATGACGACCTGTCGGTGGTTTATAGCGCACCGAACGATGTGTTTCTTTCCTGGAGTTCGCCACTCATTCACCCTCTTATCGGCTCTGATGTGTCGGATGCCGTCCGGGTATATCTGGACGAGAGCGTCGTCGCCGATCTGTGCGCACGAGAGCGTTGGTGTCGTTCCCAAAAAGCCAGAGTCTGTGATCTCCTCAACAGTTTCACCGATTGATAGGACAAGCGTTGCGTTTATGAACGAAACCACAATATATGAGTCGAACTCCTCGTCCGCTCTTCTCTTCACAGTCCAGACAGCGTTAGGACTGCCGGGCAGTTCTGAAACAGCCATCTCTGACACTTCCAAGCCGTGCCTCAGCACACGTAGTGTAGAGCGCGGACCTCTTCCACAGGCGACCAACACCTGAGGCGTGTCTTCATTAGCGATATCTGCGATCTGACAGTGCATTATCGGTGACAACGATTCCAATTCGTCGACTAAAACCAAATTCTTGAGCGGACGCGGACTGAAGAAGAAGGTCTCGCCGTCTCCTAATGGCATCGAACTACTGAACTCGGGTTCGTCGTCGTCGTCACCCAAGTGTGCGATTTGGTAGAGGAAGTGATTCCCGAACTCTGACGCACAGAACAAAAAGCCTGTCTTCAGAACACACAGATTGGCGGCGACGGGAACGGTATCGAAGTATTTGAGTTTGATTTCTGTCACCATATCCTCGTCCGTCTCCAGAGTGATCTTAAACACATCTCCCTGTTCTGTCTGCACCAGGAAGAAGAACATAGATTTGGTCCTATGGGTCGCAGAGCACACGAATATCATTCCTCTCTCCGGATCGTCCAAATCGTTACGTCTGCGCGGAATCGGACACCGAATGTCCGGCTGATCCCCGAAGTTCTTGTATGTTATGTAGTTCTCCGAACAGATGAGAACACCTGAGGGTCCGTCCGCCCCTCCCGGCACTGTTATCAGGAAGTTTCCGTGTTCTTCGAGTGGTTCGCTATACTTCCGGACCACATGATTGAGACCCAAATCCAATTCATAGAATGTCAGAGTTTGTTGAGTCAGTTGTGCCGCCTCTCCAGTCGGGTCTGAGTCGGCCTCTTCGTAGTCCATCTCAAGACAAGCGAACATTGGATTCTCGAACCCGACATCAATGCCGACGGAATGGAAGACAAAAGTATTGGATTTGTGGGCCTCTAATGGCGACGATATAGTGAGCCGAGCGCTGGCGTCTCTGTTCAGGATATACACCAATTTCTGCTTCTCTACCGCACCTATAGGTTAGTGAGAACAGGGATTATATGAAGCAATTATAGGCAGAGTAAACATCAGTGAAGTTATTGTTTGTGCGATCAGTACTTCTTAGAGGATATGATTCATCAGAATATCATTCATGAGATCAGGTTTACATCATTTGCACAAAACATCTAATCATTACTTACTTATCATAACTGCTCTGCCTTTGGGGTCTGTGGCCAAGAATTGTCCCGGAACTATACGACGACAACCACTCTTACCAAACGTTTCCTGATGTACCTGAGCTCAGATCAAATACAATCTTAATATAGAATTGGTTTTAAATATTTTCAAAATTAATTCAAAACTAATCTATAATCAGATAAAACTGAGGTATAGTTTAGTGAATCCACACAAGCATTCAGTGGACAGACAGGTAGTGATCATCATTTGGTCAGAGATTAGATTGGAATCAATAGAGTATAAGCCAATGGCCAATCGGTTCCATACCTTATCGAAGACATTCTTATTGGGCAGGTATTCCAGAATCACAACCCGTCCTGAATCTGAACCGATGACCAAATAATCTTTGGAACCGCCGGTCAGTCGGAATGATAGCATCGAACGGATGACTCCAAACACTTCTACGGACAGCAAAGTGTGGACTTTACCGGTGTTGACATCGGGTCTGAGCAGTTCCAATACCTTTCCCTTTGCTATAGCAATCTCTTGCTGTTTAGTGCCGGCGAAACTGCCGTGAACTGCATGGACGACACCCGACGCCCGTTGAAGAGTCAGGTTATATAAATACATCTGAACTGAGATATCGACTGCCGATCCGTTAGGTCTGAACACAATTAAGCAATCATTAGCTCTAATGCACACAACTATAGACAGTGTAAGCGCTATATCAGTAAAACTATTGTTCGTGCGATCAGTACTTCTTAGAGGAATTGATTCATCAGAATATCATTTATGATGAGAACAGGTTTACATCATTTGCACAACAATTATAACCATTTAATCAGACAATTCATATCATATCCAAACAGACTGTCGGCTAAATCGGCGGCTATTTCTGAAACAATCTATAAATAGGCGTCGGTTTACCAGAGATTTCAACTAAATTCAGGATAAAATTAACCCAAAACCCGAACTTAAATGAAATTTAATTATATTTTGATATAAACAAAAAATTAAACTAAATCTCAATTGAATTTAAATTAATTTTTATAAAATGTGGACAAAAGACAATCAATTGTTTGGCCAGTATTTAAAGAATCAAAGAATAAATGATTGAAATCATATCAATTATATTACCATTTATTGATTAATGTGTTCTTCAGACAAATTGTTGATTAATTACATAATTAAACGTAATTTTAATAAAATTAGCGACAATTAGCAAAACACACAAAACATGTGCTTTTATGCGAAAAAACGTTTTCTTTATTCAATGGGTTTTGCATTCAAAGGGCTTCACATAAATACCGTAACGAATATATGGCTAAAGAATTGATAATTTCGGTTAACTTACTCTAAAATAATATTTTATCCCTTAATTGAACCCATGTTTAGAAGACAATCAAATTTAATTGTATTAAAACTAAGACAAGATTTGATTGTATTTTATTTATTTATTTCTAATCTTATATTTGAACTGAAAATGTGTTAATCCATACGAATGTAAACCAATGATCAGTAAAAGTGTTGACTCTTTGAAGACGTGTATCGTTTCAATGGATTTACAGTTAATTTAATAAATATTTTGTTTTATTTGCGAATCAATGGATAAACCGATAGATTTGTCGACACTTTCAACGCTCGATAGTGTCATCAAAGCGTATGACTCGTTGTGTGTCGAAGAAGAATACGTAGAAAAACAAATAAATGAGTTGTTATCCGACGACAAGTCATTGGAGACATCGATGACTCGTTTGCGCAAAGATATGCCGAATATGTCTCTCATAGAGAGCGATGCAAAACAGTTGTCGTCTCTGATCGGCTTCACCTCAAGTCTGGCCGATAGTGTCAGCTATAAAGTCCGACGACTCGATTCGGCCAAAACACGGGTCACTCAGTGTCTGCAACGCATTGAAGACATACTGGACCTCAAGTTCTGTACGGATGGCATACAGAAGGCGCTGTCGAGCGAGGACTACGAACAGGCGGCCGCACACATACACCGGTTCCTCTCTATGGACGAGTCGATGCTGAGAAAGTCGGCCGCAGAGGAAGAGGAGATCGTGAATACCAGTGCTATAAAAGGGAGTGCAATGAACGCGTCCTCAATGGATGAGGCCTTCGGGCGCTTACACGAGGCAGAGGTCAGACTCAAGAGTATTGTTATGAAGAAGTTCGACGAAGCCGTCAGCGACGACGACATGGCATCAGTGGAGCGCTTCTTCAAGATCTTCCCTCTGCTTAACCAGCACTCGGAGGGACTGAAGAAGTTCTCAAACTATTTGTGCACAAAAATAAACGAAAAAAGTTTTGCGAAAAACAATACAAATCAGTCCTCAGACACACATTCAGACAAATTGACAAAACTTTACGAAAGTATTGCCAAAACTATTGATATTCATCAGCCGTTAGTCGAGACCTACTACGGGCCGGGTATGTTGGTTACAGTGATTGAAATGCTGCAGAGAGAGTGCGATCGTCTGAGCAAACGGGTTATCGAAGACTTCAAGAATAAGAAGAATTTGTCTCAAATCGTAAGTTTGGTCACGAAGTCATTGAAACCGAGTTCTAGTTATCAGACGGTGACTAAAGTGGATCCGCGGGAATTGGATCTATTGCTGTCCGAGATTATTGTTCTCAACAATCGAAGTGAAATGTATTTGCGATTTGTGGCCAAACGGGCGAAGAATGACATCGAAATCGCTTTTCCCGAAAAGAGCGAACAGAGCGAAGACCGGACCGAACGGACGCATAAACTGAATCAAATCGAAGCTCTTCTTAGAAATTGTGAATTAAGTCAAGCGATACACGAATTGAACGGAATCTATGTTCTGATGGAAGAGTACTTTATTCGGGAGTCGACTCTCAAAGCCATTCAATTGGATTGTGTGGAGACTTCGGGTGCGCTCACCTCCAGTATGTTAGACGACGTCTTCTTCATTATAAAGAAATGCATCAAAAGAGCCCTTTCCGGCGGCAGTATTGATGTGGTCTGTGCTATGATTAACCATTCGGTGTCTCTGTTGGAGACCTCGTTCTGCGAGGCTATGAATGAGAGACTGCGTTACGGCTATCCTAGCACTGCCACCATATCTGGTGCTGCGGCCGCTCTCGACCTAAGTCAAGCCTATAAGGCTTTACAGTCCGGAAGGTATCTGCAAACGGCCGGTGACGTGGAAAAGACCAAAACCCTATTCCTGAGTTCACTAAACAATTTAGACACCGCTTGTGATTACGTGAAAGCATTGAAGACTACTATCTCTGAAGACGTGAAGAAGACTGGAGTTGGAGTCGCAACCGATCAGAAGCACCAGAACGAGAAACTGGACAGTTGTCTCTCAGATCTCGTTGCTCTGAGTGGTCGCTTCAAATCAATAACAACTTCAGGTTTGGGTCAGTTATGCTCTTCTGTTCTGAAGCCCAGAATCAAGACATGGATCGACACTTTCGTCTCGAGTGAACACATTCTGACGGATGAAGACATCAGTAGTTATGAGTCGACCGACGGTTTGCGACCTTTTATGCAGACTTTCCTCATTAGCATCGATTCACTACTTAAGTCACTCAAAGAAAGTCTGACCCAAAACAATAGCGACACTCTTCTGAGTCTGTTCTCAACTGAGCTGACACAGAGGTTGGGCGACGCAGTCCTCAAATGTTCCTACAATAAGGTTAGCGCACATTGTCTTCAAATTGTCTTTTGTCTAAAACAGTTAATTCAATGAATACATCATTTGATCTGATAGTTGGGTGGCTTTCAATTCGATCGTGAGTTGCGGGCAATCATCAACTACCTGACCAGTGCCACGACGTGGTCCATACGCGACAAGTTCTCTAAACTCAAACATTTGTCTATAATATTGAATTTGGAAACTATTGAGGAAATCAACGAATACTTGAATCCACATTCTTCTGGCTCTGGCGGCACAGGTATGTCAAGCCCATGGAGAATGACTCCGAACGAAGTGAGACAAGCGCTCAAATTAAGGCAAGACTTCAATGCACTTGAGATAAAGAAACTGAGGCTTTGAGTCAAAACAAAATTATTTTTTGTATAAAATTATTATTTATTATAAAATTCAAGTATTAATACATTTTATATAATTTAAGACAACTTTTAAAACAATTTAAGAATTTATTAACGATTTTCATAAAATATATGCAAAATAACAACATTTGTATTGTTTTTAATAAAGAAAATATATTTTAAAGAGAAATCGATACGAATTTAATTGAATTTTGTTTGCAATTCATTCGTCAATTCAAATGTCTTTCCATTCCATTCAAAATCTGTCGGATTTTTGCTGTATTTGTCGTTGAATTTGAAATATTTACTCAACTCTAATGCCAGTGCAGACCTAATCAGACCAATTCCGCCCACTTTTTCCATTGCTTTGTGATATATTCGACCTCCAGTTTCAGCTGCACTTTCACCCGATTCGGGTCTCATATATAGTGTTTGCGGTTCAAAGGGAACGGTCAGCAACTGATCGGTATAGCCGTACGATAACAGAAACTGATCGCTATTATTGAGTATATGCGTGAATACAATCGGCAAATCATCGCAACCTATCAACCATTCAATCGGACCAACAGTTCATTCAATCAATCATTGTTTGAGTTTAAGTAAAATTGTTTTAAAAAATTGACTTTTCTTTCGGTTTATTTTTATTTTTTTGTTATTAAAAAGTTAATCACTTTTTGTTTAAATGAAATACTCTTTTCTTAAATCAAATTGAATGTCAGTTTTAAGTGGTTTAGAAGAGTCGCTCACAAAAGAAGATTATTATCCGATTGAATGAAAAGAATAGAAATAATTTTGATTTCAGATATACAGCAAAAACCACAGAAAGCTATGGTTTTTATGAGTGATAGGAAAAAAGTCAATTTTTTCTTATTTTTTGGTAAAAATATAGAAATACTAACGAATAAAATTGGTTTCTCTGCCACACAATGATATGTATGGAAAGTCATTTTCATAGAGACCCGTCTTATTAGAGCGAATTTGTTTGAAAAAGAACTGCAAGAATGGCTTGTCTTTGAAACAAGTCGTGAAGTTTTTCATCTTTGAATCGTCTAAAAAAAGCTTTTCATACAAAACAGAAAAATAAGTTTCAGAACAAATCTTCAGAAAAAAAATAAGAAAAAGACAATAAAATAATATAAAATATAATAATTGAAAAAATATATATAAATAATAATAATTAGTCTAATAAACAATTGTTATAAAGAAAACTATATTTTTCTTAATTTAAGCACAAAATACTATATTTGAAGGTATGGTTCAAAAACTCATATTTAGCACAATTTCAAGACTCGCTTCAATAGCTTTCAACAGAATTTAAAACTCTTTATACAAAAAAAGTAAATTAAAATAAAATTTATAAAAAAGATAAATAATAAGCAATAAAATAGATATTAAAGAAAAACTAAATATTAATAAAAATGTATAAAATATTGATTCAGATATAATACCATTCCGTTGTGATCGATATAATAGAAGTATTGTCTCGTTTTATTGAACTCCTGTCCCTGAATATAATGAACACGACATGACTTACAGCCAATACTTAATTGTTTTAATTCAAACTTTTTATGATTCAAAATATTTATATAATTTGATAGCAATTTCATGGTTTGCAGTGCAGTATCGCTTATCTTAACAATTGTATCTCAGCTCAATTTTCTATACAATTCAAGTTTCAGCGAAAAAAAACATTTTTTTCCCAATTATTAGCTTTTGATAAAAATGTATTATTTTTTCTAAACTTTTATATAAAATATTTTCTTTTCTCATATAATAAGCTGTATTTCAATGATTTTTATTGTCGATTATTATTATTAGTATTTAATTTACAGTCATTTCAAGTGTAAAATAAAAATTCACAAAAATAAGGCAAAAATGAAAATATTTATGAACAGAGTTTGCATTCATTGAAATCAAAACTGATTATCAGTTTGTTCTCAATAGCTTTGGTCTCACTCTCTGTACTACTCATACAAATTGATTTGTATTGAAACTGAAATACAATTCAACGAAATCTAATTGTTTTTAAATTTTATGATTGTCTAACATATGATAATTAAAGAGCTAATGAAACACAGAAAAAGTCATTACGAAAGCTATCAGTCTATCAGTGGCTAACAGTTAGGCTTTATTTGTGTTTACTAATAGTCAAACCCTATGTTTAAACTTTAAAAGACTGCTTAAGCCTTGCGTTAAAACATTTAAGCTATGATCAGCTGTTCAGCGGTTCTCCTATTCATAAGCAATGTCTCAAATATTAAATAATCAATGTTTGTAAGGCCTGTATAAGAATGGGTTAACTCATATATATTTACACATTTAGTTAACCTGTTATTCAATATTAAATAAATTGCAAAAACCAATAGAGAGACAATGAGTAGGGTCTGAAACTATGGCAACGTATATACTGTATTGAATTTGTTGTATTGGAGTTGAAGAGTGAGTGAATTGTATGGAGAGTTCAAATAGTGATTGTTATACAGACTGTACTGCAGAACATGTTATACCTGTAGTGAAGCTAAAGGTGTTGTCTGTACTGACTGTATGACTGATACCAAACGTTGACTTTCATTGTTGTCATACAATTTCCGTTTGATTTTCTTCAGCTTTAATGCCAATTGTTTTCATGTTTTGTTTCCATTACTGATAATAACCTCTGAATTAACAATAATTTATTTATTTAATGCCAATAATCGGTGAGTTTTTCAATAATAAGTTCACATATTTTGTTAACAACTTTTATGTAAATATTTTTATTTAATAAATAATAGAAATCAAAGTTTAATTCAAACTTGTATTCAATTTGAACTCAAATCTTAACCGAAATTAAATAACAGAATATTTTTGTTTTTCAAACTCCTATTGTATATGTATTACACAAATCCAATGAAATCCTATACTTGTTATCAATATTTGACAAAACTTTTCATATGTTTGACACTCTATTGACTGCTTTGACTGCATTGGAGTGAAAGCCGAACCGAATCCGACAAACAATTACTGTTTTCTCTGTTTCTCTCTATCTATTGATTGCACACAAAATCACAATATTTTTCGCTCTTATCTAGACTTCACTTCTCATACAATCTCTGATTTATATGATTTGATTCATTGAATAGTAAACACAAATCACTTGTCATTAAAAATATGATTTATTTTAATATTTTTCAGATCAGAATCGGAAAGAATAAGAAAAATAAGAAATAATTTGAAAATTAATTAAATAACAAAAAAATGTGCGAAAAATGTTTGAATGATTGAGACATCGATTATATGGGAAATCAATATTAAATGTGATATCGAGTCAACTAATCGTTCAGTTATTATGAAAAGTGTATGACTAGTGTTGGCAGACCTCGTCTCTGGCAAGTGATGGCACCGACGGCTCCGACCAACCCGTGTAAGCGGTGCTGGAAATTACGTAAGTATTGGCTTTGAATCGGATTTTAGCGCTTATTTCAACTGAACTTCAATTCAGTGTTTGTTTCTATAAATTGATTATAAATTTAATTAATTATTGTATTGATTGCTGAAAACCCTTCAGAACTGAATTCAATTCAATTCAATTCAATTGATTGTATTGTTAAGTCTGAGCCAAACAAATGTTAGTATTTTGTTGGCTCGTATGCCATCTGCCTCTGCCTCTACGGCACTGGCAGCCAGAGCTGGCTATGGCTCAAAATGTGTGACCTTGACGTCAATGCATTCAATTAAATATTAATTTCTAATTCATTATTGATTTCTCATTATTTTCTGTCACTCTTTGTGTTCAACTATTTATGTGTTTTATATAAGACTTATAATAATTATTATATTTTTTGTTCAACTTTTAAACGCAATCCATAAGTCATAGCACAGGTGTACCTCTTGTTAGCATATCTTAATATCTTATTTGCAATGAATGGGCAAATAATGGGGATATGGGTCACTAACCAATGCCCTCAACACAACTACCGGCTATACCTATATCTATGCCTTTATTTGAAGCTTTTTTATTCACATATTTATACTGTAATCACAAAAAACTTATTCTAAACTGCATTCAGTCTGTGATGACATGATTTCGAAAAATTGCTTAAAACCTCTGTTTTTTAGTTTGTTTTATATTTCAATACTTGTGTTCACGAGTCGAATACCATTATATTATTAGCCGTTTATTAAAGGCCTGAATGACATAAATATTCCTCAGATTTATTCCAATATTAAGCTCTAGTTATTGGATGATTGGCTCCAAAGAGTATCGATTGAAATACGAATGAGATATTCAATGAATATTTATCACTCGTTTCGTTGCATTAAATATTTAAAAAGGCTTTGACTAACAATTTGCGGATAATTTTAGGAAATATATAAAATACTTGTTAAGCAGTTTTCCTTTTGAGCTAATGTCTCAGCGATTAAGTTATTAGTAATTATTACGGAATAACTCATTAAACGATAGCTTTACTCAAATACGTCATATTCTGGCTGTGAATACGTAATACAATATTAGTATTATTTTTCAATCATTAAAATTAGTTAAAGTTGTGGTAATCGAGTGAGTGATATATGTATTCCTAGTATTTTTACCAATTATTTCGAAACAATGGGTTAATTAAATGCTTTTAATGATTCTTTCGCCAAAAAAGCATTTAAATAATAGGTTTTTTAAACAAAAATTTCGCACAAATTTTGCTTAAATTAATTTGAATATTAGATCTCTTATTGGAGTTTAGAGTATTAACATTATGTGCATAAGACCATTGGCCCAATGCTCTGGATATAATTCTCATATTTTATAGTTTTAATTGAAATAAGTAAAAAGTACGAGGATATACAGATCTAGGAATCATACATGATGAAATTGAATTGTTCACATGAAAGGTCGGCATATATAATAACTTCTTGATTAGTCGTTTATAATGAGGCTATTATTTAGTTGAATCGTCTACCCGGCCAATGGTCTTATAAATAACTGACTACATGAGAGTATAATAGTATTTACTGTATATCTGAATCCTTTTGTCACTGATTTCACTGTTAGTTAATCAAACTTGAAATTGAAATATTGCATGACTTGAGCCTGAATTGAATTAATGCAAACATAATATTATATTTTGTGAAAAGCTTTACAACAAAACCATAGCATAAGAAAAAATTAAGTTTTTTGATGCCTTCGTCTCTCTATTCGTTTCGATTGTTAGAATCGATTCCAAAAAAGTTGTTTTTCCCTACAATAGGGATGTGTTAGTCGTTGTGTTCGGTGCGAATGACCCCTTCCTTGCCTTCGCTTTTTCTGGTCAATCGCTTCTTACACTATATTTGTTTATTTGTGTATCAATTTATGACTGCAAGCAAATCACGATTAGTTAGTTTTTTCTGCCTTTTATTCATTGGATTCTAATGTTATAAAAAGTATATAAAATAATAGTAAAAACAAAATAGAGTTCAATCGACAGACAATAACGTTATATTGAAGTCTGATTTCACGAACTCAAGTCACGAGTCGTTATCAAACATTGTTAGCGAAAAAAATGAGCGAAAATAATATTAATTCTTTACCATTGAAGTTATGAACAATAATATTATAGACCAATAAAAACAAGTGTTTTAGAGGTGGAGTTGTTCTCTCATTCTCTCTCTCTCTCTCCCCGAACCCAATCCTATGCTATGCAATGCCATGCAATGCCATGCAATGCAATGCAATGCAATGCAATGTTTCACTATCCGAGTGTTTGAGCTCTCGTTTCAGTTGCCTTTGAATTGAACTGAACTGCAAAGAGTTTTTTCTTAAAGAGTGCTTTAAACTCTTTGCGGTGTAATTTAGGTATCGGTTAATAGTATTTTTGAAAATTATATTTTTTTCTCTTTCTTTCGTACAATCACTTGATTGAGAATTTCTTTTGTGAGTCATTATTGCTATTATTTATAAATTTTCATATTTTTCTTTAACGAGTTTTTACTTTTGGGGGTTTAATATTTGTGTGTTAATTATCTGAGTCTTTTTTACGCAACTTTTCAACAGTTTTCTTAATCTTAAATCTAAATATATCTTATCGATAGTGTGTTCAGAGGAGACATAAACTTCTGGGTTAGCTCTTCAGAGGGGAGTTTACCTTAATATTAAAAGTGTGCCTCTATTTGTGTTGGGCTTCTATGACAAGGTATTCAACACAGACTTGTCCTCACATACACTCACACTCTATATTCCACACTCAGATCATCTCATTCTGTATTATACCTTACACTCCAACCAATGTGTGCTTCAATTACTTGCCATTAGATTATAAATCTCAAAGACATTTGCCATTTATGTCAAACTAAACTGTTTTCTCTCATTTAGTCTTAAGTTGTGATTAATTCAAAATATTTCTGGTCATTGTGTATGTGTTTTGTGTTATTATCGAATGATTTGTTTGAAATAATTTATTTCACAACTGCTGTCAACTGTATTGGAAGAAACATGTATTGAATTGTGTCGTGATTTGTAGACAATTTGTTCAAACAATGCCCAGTGGTATAAGAGGAATGTCTTCATCAATATTCAGTTTCAGACTTCCGACTAAGAAATCTGTTTCATCGCTAAACTCGAAAAACTCTTCGGTCAACAAATACTGTGTAAAATGGGGTAAAACTATTTGATTCCAGTTTTTTAAGTCATTTCAAACTAATTTTCGATTCAATTATTTTTAATTAATTAATTCTGATCTTTAATACTCTATCAAAAAATTAGGATTAATGTTAAGAGAGTTAACGATTGAATTTAATTACACAGTGTATATGCTGTGCAAAATGTACATTCTTTCCAATCGCTTATAATTATAATTATATAAAATATATTAATAATATTTATATTCAATATATTCTCTTCTATTCTATTCGATGGTGTTTTGAGTGCACTGTATGTACAATATGTATGCATCCATATGTATGTATGTACTGTATAATGGCTTTTAAGGCTATTGTCCGATTAGAATATGAAATTATAATACTGTTGGGTACAACGGGTACAACAATACCGTATATTAATACATAGTATACTATAATATATAGTATTGCTAGTACATTGGTTTAGCATTGGCCTGGTATAGCCTGGGATATACGTGCAAAATATTGTTAATAAGTGCTAATAATTATGCATTCATTGTGTGCTTGCTATTCATCAAAAGCGTGACTTCACTATTGTGTATATACTGTATATACAGTATTACTGCATATGAGTCTGTATTCTGCTTATAATGACTACAGAATTGTTGCCAACTCTGATAATGAGCAATATTTAGTGTAGGATTAATTTTCAGTATTAAACAGGTTTAGAATTATTTAGTTTTTATGATTCTTTTTATCCTTATTTGTGCTATCCTTGAGAGACGATTGAAAATAGACCACAATTTTTATATTTTAATTCATTTAATTGACGTTTGAATTACAGCAAAACCCATAATAATTCTGCTTTTATTTTGTATACATTTTCCTCTAAAAGCCATTCATTTTATTGATTAAATGCATTACTACTTGTCTTAAGTCAAGTTATCTTTCGATTATGTCTTTATTGACGTTATTATAATATTAATTGATAACAAAGTTAATGACAATTAGCGACAAAAAGCTATTATATAATGACATAATCGTATAGCGAATCCATTGATCGCAACCTGTCTTCGATTAATAATCGATTTACTCTCTCCTCTATTAGTCGTCTCAATGCAGAGACATGTCATCTCTTATTACGGTATTTCTTACAATCAATACTAGAATACTATTATCTTTTATGACACCAATAGTTAGTTATTATAATATAATATTACAGCAAATGAAATGCCGGAAAGAAATTAAACTCTATTGTGTCTACTCTAACGTTAGGTACAGACAAAACTAAAATAGCTTGATTAACTCTGAAGTTAATCTATCAGTTTTATAATTCAAAATCAATTTTAGAGTCTATAGATTACTTCTAAATATAAACTGCAATAATTATTATTTTATTTCAATTTCAAAAGATGTGATGATTATAATTGTTTAAAGCCTTGCCGCGTGATTGTTGTCAATGTGGGTCACTTTCATATAATTTTTATACAAAACCTTACTATTGATGATTAAAATGAAATCGAATTCATCTTTCTATATAGAGTAGTTTTCTTTTGAAAGCCTATACCAGTGACATTTAGTAAGCCTATACTTGTTAGTGACTGCTGGACAAACACAGTATTATTCTTGTGACTGTACAGTACAGCGCTTTGCATACAATACTTTGCGTTAAGTAAACACATTTGACTACTGTATGCACTCATTGTGTGTATATTAGACCTAACAATACGAACAATAATAGTTCATCAAATGTAAAATGTTTTACAATTAAATGACAACTAATTCCTCGCAAACTATTAAAAGCGGACAATAAAGTCGATTGTATTGTTATAATCCAATGCTTCCGCCTCTCAATGAAAGAGACACAGAAAAAGTCAACATTAGTTTCATTATAAAAATCGTCCTTTCGGTCATTCTTCACGATTGTCTGTCACTTTCCTGTCTCTAAAACCCTATTCTGAATTTGGGCTACTTTTTGGACAATTGCTGACAACTGAAGCTATTATTTAATATTAATTAATTATAATTTAATATCCAATTCAAGTCCATTCCTATGTAATTAGGCCTCAGATGTAGTCATGATTCTAACAATTTTGTCTTTGATCTCATTTTTCCAAATAATTTATGCAATAATTTATTTAATAGATTCGAGTTTTAGTGAACACAAATATTTTGGACCAAAAAATGTTTTATCACTAAATATAATATATATTTATTTTTTTATTCCAATAAAATCTAATTATTTCTAATATTTAACGCAATACTGAATGATAAGAAAATTGTTTGAATGAGTGCGAAGTTTTTATTTTGTTTCACACATTTCCAAATGCTATCTTATGCTAAGGGATGTGCAAGGGGGGGGGGGTATATCAAAAATAGTCTGCGCTTAGTTCTGAATTTATTTCAACAGTAATTTGAGACAAGTGCTAGGTCATCTTTAGAAATGTTGCTACATTTGGCTCAATTATTCGTGATTTTGACAGATTTTCTGTTTAATGTGGACTCAATTTTACACAATTAAGATTAATTGAGCCGATTATGTGGAATCATATGTGACTTAATTCAGTTAATTTTGGTCAAAACTGGCTATTTTGGAGTTTAACCACTATTTTGTCTACCATTTTGTTCTCCAATTTTTACTCCATTTCATTTTGATTTTCAAAGTTTAGCCTACCCTAAACCCCCTTGACCCACCTTGCACATTGCTACTTATTGTATTATTGGAAATAATTGTTATCTTGATTTGTATTTATGTTTTTCCATTGAATTGATTATATGCTGTCAACAAAATAATTAATTATCTTTAAGTAAAGTCAACTAAAAATAATCTCTTGTATTGAATATATGGTTCAGTTTTTATTAGTAAACAATTTGCTCTTCGATTGACTCTATTATCATATTTGTCTAATAATGGATTGCATTGATTACATTGATTACAGAGGAATTCGTAGCTCATGGGGCCAGTGTTACGTGTCTGGCGTTGGGCCAGAAGTCGGGCCGAGTTATGGTGACCGGCGGTGAAGACAAAAAAGTGAATCTGTGGGCGATTGGCAAACAGAACTGTATTATGGTATGTGTGCTATGACTGATCCCGACTCCACTTCATAACCATTGAAACCACTCTTGAAATACATTTTTGGTTTTATTTTTAAACTATATTTCGCTTAACTCTGAGCCCACTAATCAAGTGGTGGAGCAGTTCTAACATAGAATAGCATTATTACAAACTATGTACACATTTTTGGGTCATTTATTTTTTATCATCAAATTTATAGCATCTCTGGCACAAACACATGCATCCAATACCCTCTCATAGTTTAAGAGTTAAAGCGTTTAATTGTTTACTCGTTTTTGCGCCGAAATGAGGACAGCGTCCATACATGGCTTACAAGAGCTCCAAAGTGTATATGTAGTCAAAAATATTTATATAAAAAAAGTATTTTGTCATTGATTTTCGTAATTTTCAAATATAACCTCTAATTCTTCCCACTCTTACAATGAAATTCTTCTGCTCTGGCCTTCATTCAGACTGAAGTGTCGATTACGTAATCAAATGCAAATCTGAGCCTCTTTTAAGCCTTTCTTACTTATCAGCCAATGATTGAACAGAAAAATCGATTCAATTATTTCTTCTTTTTTCTGCACTTTATTTCATAAAAAAAAATATTTTTTACGCTTTATTTGATTCATAGAAAACAATTTCTTTTTCTTAATGTTTGCAAAATCATTGACTTTCCGATTGTGTTCTCTTTTTTTCAGTTAGTTATCAATTTTGATTTGAAATTTAATAATTTGTATTCAATATGTAATTTACTGTACAGTTAGCTCTGAATGAGGAAAGCCTATTATGTGATCTCATGTTTTGATTCCGGGAACTGGCGGCCAAACAGACATTTCATTTTTATAATAGTCATTAGTGTTTTTGCAGTACTTATAGCAGTAGTAAAAACCTATTCTAACTATCGGTCAATGACTTTAATTTTCTCTCTTATATTGATTTTATACGTCTATTGACATAAAGATTCACATTATATCATATGCTTATGAGGCCTGACATTCACATTCACGTCTATATAGTTTATATAAAGTTAGCATAATTTTATCGCTGATTATTGTGCGCACCATATGTTTCCTCATTTGAATGTCTCAGTCAACTCACGATAGTGTGTAGGAAATGGTTTTCTTCTTTTTTATTGTCATTCATTCAAAAAACTTGATATTTGTTTCCAATTCTCACGATTCGATTGCATCCCATAAACGCTATAATAATCTTATATAAAATTGCACACAAACAGCACATTTCGATATAATTATACATTTCATGCCTAATATATCAAATATGAAATACTGTTCATTCGGTTTATACGCTATTATATCATCGAAACAGCTTTTCTTGTCTTAATTAACACAAATGAATTCAATTTAAAAATAAACAGACATTAAGGCTATAATAATCTAATAATTTTATGCCTTCTTTTGCTTAACTTATTTTAATATTAGAATAATTGTGAATATCTTTTGATTCTTTTTCTCTTCTATTAATAAATAGCTTTATATCCCTTCAGTTCATATTTAAATCCATTTCTTAAGGTTTTTAAAATGTATTTTATTTTCTATTTTTGAATTTGTTTTTCTATTTAAAAGTTTATTTTGAGTGACATTATTAATGATTCATAGCTTAGAATATCTTATCTGTTGTTAATTCAGTTTCCATTCACTTCTATTGAGTGATTAATTGTTTTCAAATGGATTTAAAGTTTTAAAGCTTTCGAATCATTTCTTTCATTTCACAAAACCTTTAAAATAAAAAGATTTTAAAATAGATTTTTTTAACGCAAACTTATCTTTATTTTTGCGCCGATTGTTCCTAAAAATATTCAAATTAAAGTCATGTCTGTCTGTCTGTCTGCACCCAACCATCTAGAGCTTGACCGGTCACACGACTGCAATAGAATGCGCCAAATTCAGCCATAATGAAGACCTAGTATGTGCCGGATCTGCTTCTGGAGCGCTCAAAGTGTGGGACTTAGAAGCGGCCAAATGTAAAGATTTATTTATTTATTTCTAAATGTTTTGATTACACAATGAATTCACTCCTTATTCTGTACTCAATTCGCACAACCATTCAGTACTTAGAACACTGACCGGACATAAAACTAACGTCAGATGTTTAGACTTCCACCCGTATGGAGATTTTGTAGCGTCCGGGTCCTTCGATACGAATATCAAGTTATGGGATATACGGAAGAAGGGCTGTATGTATACATACAAGGTTTGGCCCTTTCCTACTCATTGTGTTCACATGTATTGCAGTTCTCATAATCTCATTCATTAATTATAATTTATTTTCTGGATTAACATTGAATCCACTTTAGGGTCACTCCAAAGATGTTCATTGTCTTCGGTTCAGTCCTGACGGCCGGTGGTTAGCATCGGGTGGAGACGAGGGCTCGGTTAAGGTTAGTGATCAATGATTAGAATACCTGTTCTTATTTGTTGTGCTCTGTAATCAACTTATTTTGATTGTCTGTCACTCAGTTATGGGACTTACCGGCCGGTAAGCTGTTGGCTGAGCTCAAAGAACATAGCAGTGCTGTGACAGACGTGGCCTTTCACCCGAATGAGTTCCTCCTGGCCAGTTCTAGTGCTGACGGAACAGTCAAGTTCTGGGACTTAGAGAGCTTTCAACAGGTGTCGAGCACAGTCAACGACGCCGGCCCTATAAGACAGATCATTTTCCATCCGGAAGGAAAGGCTATATTTAGTGGAGCGCGCGATGTCTTAAAGGTTTAATTCAATTTGCATTCAATTGACCCCTTTCTGAGCCAACGTTCCACTAAAGCTCACACATTAACTCTAACCTCACAGGTGTATGGATGGGAACCTGCGCGTACCTATGATACCCTGATCATGGGTTGGGGCAAAATAAGTGATCTGTCTGTTTGTGATTCCCAGCTCATTGCCGGAGGTTTTTCTCTGACCAACGTATCTGTCTATGCGGTCGACTTGAAAAAAGTACAGCCTTTTGGTAATGCCATGCCATCCAAACAAATATACTCTCGAGACAGCCCTTCCAGGTATGTGTTGGTCCGCACCCTTTCACACGCTATGTCTATATACCTGTTCTTTTGGTTTATTTATTTACAAATTGTAATAAAACTGTTTAAACATTAATCGCTTGAAAAACATATGAATTATCCGATTATTAAAACTCAAAATTAAATGTATTTTCCGTTCGATCCGTATCTCTGCAGACAAAGCACACGAAGAAACTTCGTTTTGGGCCAAACGAGTACTTCTCATATGCAACTCGAGTATGTCTTATGTCTTATTAGTTATTACATGCATTTCCTTCAGAACATTAATTACTATAATTTTCTTTTTTCAAAGAATTATTTGTTTTTATTTCAAATTACAAAACAAAATAAACAATAGTTTTATTAAAAATAAAAATTTAGGACAAAATCAAAAACAAATAAATTGAGAAAATATTTAATTTGTTTCGTGATATTCGCTAAAACCTGCGAACATCTGATCCATTGATCGCCTAAACCAGTAATAGACAAACCAATGAACAGTTATTTATTTCAGATGATCTGCATAGAAGTCAGCCATATTTAACCCGTATCATATAATAAAAGTTAGCCGTTTGGATCATCTGAATATATATTTGTGAAATTGTGTCCGAATATAATTAAGTCAGAACTAATTCATTGCACAAACACTGTATGATTGCATAAAAATATAATTATTTTCAAATCATTTAAGTTATTTGTCGTTTAAGTTTAATATATTTTGCTTTTCAATCCATTTATAATTTTTTGTCCGATTATTGTGTGGTTTGCAAACAATTCATTCAATCATTGTTTGGAATGAGAGTAAACAGAAATTATTACTATATTTCATAGTATTGTTTGATTCATACTTATTAAGGCCAACAAAACTATTTTGTGCTAACAATCAAATATCAAATTCTTTTTATAAATCGATTTCATTTTCCACTGATGGCATACCAGTGCCCAACAAACTAGATTTGATCCCTTTAATGACCCTTTCATACGACTTTAAACCACATGAGGAAAGTTTATTGTCGTGTTCTCCTGTCGTGAGCACCAGTTAATTATAGGCCTTGTGCTGAGTGTACAGTAGCCCAGATATGATAAAACAGATGACATTTATTCCTAAAGATTTTATTAATTCTATTAAATCAAAGAAATTATTTTTTAAGTTAATACCAATTAAAGTCAATCATTGGTCTCATTCATCAAAACATATTAAATGTTATTTTTAGAGCTCTTAAAGAATCTGTGATTCAGTCCATTCATCATTCAGTCATTTATTTGATTATAAATTTCATAACTTCTGCATAATATTTGTTACACAACACAAAACCTCATTATTTTCAATGAATACTAATATTAACTCTTAATATATATTTTTGTTCCCATTTCTCCGTTCATTACATTATTTGTTTCTATTGAGTGAAAACAAATTTAATTAAAAGATTAAATCTTTTTATATCTTATTTCTTAACCACAAGTTTTGATTTCTTTTATTATCGTTTGGAACGACAGGTCATTAGAGTCCAACCGAAGCGATGAGGGTGAGACGGGTACTTCTGACGGCGACGACACTTCATTAGCAGAGATTATGAATATTGGAGATTATAAAGAGATTTTTCAGTCCAGAAGAGAATGTAAGCCTCGTCTCAATCGTTAGTTTCCTTCACTTCTCTCTCAAAATGAAAAACAATTTATTTGTTTTCATTATTTTCTTTTTTTTTCTGTTTTTAATTTTTCATTTATTTTAATTTTATTTTTTTGATTATTTTATTTTATTTGTTTTGTCCGCATCCGTCAATAGTGTGTCGAACCCCTCCTAAAGTGATTCCATTTTATCCAAATGACACAATTCCTGGTCCCTTAAACACCGGTAGGATTTAGAAACAAAACTAAAATAATTTTTCTTCGAATGACAACTAATTGATTGAAATATTGATATGAATACAGATTTGCAGCGAAAACATAGCGATCCAAACCTTGCACTCATTTCTTCTCCATTTGGTTCTTCTTTCGGGCAAATAAGCCGTTCCTCTCAATCGCTGGCAAATAGCCGTTCGTTAGCAGAACTGGGATTCATTCCGACGCCGACATCAGAGGCGCCAACACTTCAACTGAAGCCCACTCTGAGAGAGCCGTTGCCATCGATTGCCCATCAGTTGCATCCACTCAAAGGCGTCGTCACTTCGAATGCAAACCCGAACCCAAACCCCAATCACTTCGTGAAGTCGACGTCTGCGACATCATTGAGTCAGTTGTCTCACAACAACACAATAGCCAACAATAACAGCAATAATTCCGTGAATGCCTTTCCAACGAACCATAGGATCACTAATTTAGTCCATCCCCGGCCCTCCGAAACAGTTTCAATTGTAAGGCCAGTGGTTAACGACAACTGTAAGCCTACAACCAATTCCAAAGTCAGTACAAATGGAGGGCACTCTCAGCACAGCCAACAAAAGGCTGCCATAGTTTTCCCCGAAACCCGATCTCCGCCCTCGCCCTCAGAGGCGCCAATAGATATGATTCCCGAGACTAGGGATCATCCGGCGGGTTTGGATTTGGATGAATTCCTGCCGAAGCACCTGCAGGACACTATGCGGTTAGGCATTCACCCGCAGCCAGAAATGTCCGAATCGGAAGCCATGTCCGCCATTATGAGAGGACACAAATCAATAGTCACTGTATTATCGCATCGAAGGAAAAACATTCGTATAATCCTCGCGATGTGGAGCTCGAAAGACCCGCGCAATGCTCTGGAACAGGCCATCCATATGGAGGACCAGTCTGTGATAGTAGACGTACTCAATGTCATCACTTTGAAGCCGTTAGTACACAATCGGCACTCATATCATATGATATATCTGATACTCTATTTGCTAATTATATATTAATTTCTTTCGGCTGCTATCAGTGCCGTCTGGACTCTAGACATTTGTCAGATTCTTCTTCCATGCATTCAAGACCTGCTTCAGAGCAAATACGAGAGGTTTGGCTTATATTTAATTGTTTGTCGATTCAGTTGTAATCAAATTATAGCTTCAAATCATGAGCTCTAAGGATAACAGTCTAATTGACAAAGTGGGTGCTCAGCCGGACTTCAAATCCACCGGGCTTATAGTTAAACAAAACAAAGATCTATCCTTGATCATTGAGAAGATGAAAAAATAAATAATTAATTTCAATGTTTTCATCATTTCATTTGCTATCAAAATATTGATTTGTTTGCAAAAACATTATTATTATTATTAATCTCTTAAATGATTCGATATATACACTGATCACTATTACACCCAAGGTTATTGTGATACAGCTCAAATAATTCTTTGCTTTATATTAATATTATAATCGAAGTCAAGCCAATACCAGAAGATGTCTCTTACAGTCCCGAATGTGTTTGCCTGCACTGCACTGCACTGTAAGCTCACTTATATAAACATGAATTTGACAATAGTTTTATATTTTGTGTACTTTATTCGGTTTGTCGTTAAACCGACTGTCGATCCATAGAATTGAGTGAAATTAAAATCTATTCAATAATATATTATTGAAATTTTTAATCGATTGTTATGTATGTCATAAACAGAACAGAGATTGCAATCAAATGCATTGATAGATAGGGAAAAGCTTAACGATTTCACTCATCTCTTTATAAATAGAAACTTTCACTGAATTATTTAAATTGAGCCTTGCTCTCCATACTCTCCTTGCTCTCCACTTATATCAATAGAATTGTTAAATATAATGCTATTAATGATCTGATTTGGTTTCTGGCAGTCATTTAGATTCAAGAGTCGATAGAATATTCAGAGTTAGTAAATGTTTGGTTTATTTTAAAATTGAAGATAAACTTAATATAAGGTTATATTTGTTTCAAAAATAGTTTCTATAAGAGATTGAACTGAATTGGATTAAAAGTGTAGTCAAAGCCAAGTGATTAAAATGTGACTCAGATTACTAATAACTTATCACTGATTACTATCATTGAATTGAATTACAATTATTATTAGAAAGCATTGCTATAAATAAATTCAGAGCCAATTAGACTCTTCTTTCCGTATTTGAACAATATTTCAAAGCAGAGCCGAACAGATTGCGCACAAATATCTGCACTGTTAGTATCGAAAAGTAATTTCGCCAAAGCGCGTGGATCACCGTCTATGAGCCAGTGGGCTAATTCGATAACTCCTAAAATGTCCATGATAATTCAAAAATTAGCCATGTGGACACTAAGCATGGCCATTAGAGATCAATATGAGCCAGGAAACACCAAGAGTATTTTTAGAAAAATTTATTTTTATAATTGGGAATCCCATAGAGATTTCTAAACCCCATGTGAAACCTTTCTTCCCTACTTTTCCCCAGGTTAAGTATTATATTTTTGGGAAGAAAACTGATTCATTCTAGAAAAAATATTTTCCCTGGTACATTCAGGAAATTTAGTCATGAATGATCCAGAGAAAAAATTTTCACCTAGGAAGAACCAGAATTCTTCCCTGATTCCAAAAATATAACACTTAACCTGGGGTATTGACGGGAACATAGATTCCACAGGGAGATTTCTAATCTCTATGGGGTATACCATTATAGAGATGAATTTTTTTAAAAAATTTCTGGGTGTTTCCTGGCTCATATTGATCCCTAATGGCCAGAGGAGCATAAAAGTGAAACCGAACTTGACGTTTCAATGCAGTACTGTATTGAAACGTCAAGTTCGGTTTCACTT
>JAQIWA010000343.1:0-34929 GCA_034693305.1 Eueremaeus valkanovi | reverse complement strand
GTTATGCTACTTCACCATAGCTCCTGTAAAAAACACTGATGAGCATAGCCTAAAAGACCCCCCTCTGGTATTGTGTGCTTGCTTATCACTAATATCTTTTATTCCAAGAATAGAATAATGCCATTAAAATATTGTAATATTAAAAGCAATTTATTTGATCTCATTATCTAATGTATAGTTCGCCAGAGTTGGAGTCAGTGTCAGCAAAAGCACTTTTATCAGTCCGATGGCTAAAGCTTAATAAAAGGGATCTTTAGCTCTTTGACTGAAAAACCAGTTTTGTTCAGTGCTTCACAGGCTTTAAAATTTCATAACAAAACCCGTTTTTAGTGACAGCTTTTATTAAGCTTTAGTCATCGGACTGATACAAACGTTCGGTTCAGAGTTAGGTGGTTTGGCGAACGATAATCTATTGTATGGAAATTTTTTTCTCAACTATTTATTAAAAATCTGAAATTCCGTCAAAATATTCAAAGCGCAATCGTGTGCTCTTATATTCAATTAATTAAGTAGGTTAGTTTGTATCTGCTTTTTGAATTTCAGTCAAATATAGGTTCATTTGTAGTTCAAATCTTTGTCATTTAAGTAGACATAACGAAACTTCGGAATACTTTTGTTAATTACATAAAAATTCTGAAAAACTTAAATAAAAGATCTTTTTGTGAAAAAATATTTAGATTTACTGTTTATAATGGGTGTGTATAATAAAAATTAAAGAAGACAGGTGCTTTGGATTTAGGACATCCAATTCAGGATTGAGGATTCAGTAAATTGAAAGCAATTAGAAGAGAAAAAAGTTTAAGGTCTTTAAGGAGCGCTTCGTAATAAAACCCCCCTTTTAAGTTTTGTGCTAGATTGTTGTATGGTGCATTTTCTAATTGACATGGGTATTGTAAGGGTTTATTGGGTGTGAACTATAATAAAACCATTAAATCGTTGATATTTTTGATGTCTTTAATTGAATTCTCGAAATATAAGTCAATAATAATATGAAAAAATGCAAAACAATATTAAATTATAATTTTTTATGTCAATCAATAAATTAATTATTTCATAGTTTAAAACATATACACCATATAGATTAGTACTGGGATATCCAAGCTCATGAATGTAGAGGTTTAATACGGGAAATAAATATCCCAAAAGCTAGGGAAGCATTTTTCTCAAATTTCCTCCTTGGACATCTCTAAATCAGAGGTGTAGTTCAATAATATAATTTAAAATTCAGAGAATTCAAGAGCACTTTATAATATATCAATATATTCTTGGTCCTCCCATTTATCTATCTAGATTTCCAATATAAAAATTGAATTATAAACAGAAATAAGCATTACATTCGTATATGAATTTTAAGATTAACTGTTTATATGAGTTATATTCAACATAGACTAAAAAGTAGGCTTTTTTAAAGTTTTTTGATTTCTAACTGTCAGCTGAATAGGACCCAGAAACATATTCACATTTACAGGGTGTCTCAGAATTAGCGCCTGATTTGAATCGGGCGCCACAGAAAAACTACAGGGGGTACAATATTGATACTAGTATTATTTGAAAGAGGGATAGTTCGGGTTTGATAAAAATTATATATGATAAATATCCTTGAACAATTCAAGGCGCTATAACCGAAAATGCTTAAATATTGATTACAAATAAAATAAGTATTTCTTACAAATTTCATTATTGATGAAACAATATTTCACATTTTTTCGGAGCTAGCTCCATGAATTTTGCTAGGATATTTTTTCTATAATATTTTTATCAAACCACTTTGGTCTCTCTTCCAAATAAGACTATCATCAGCTTTGTGTCCCATGTGGTTTTTGTGTAGTTAATGATTCAAATAGAAAAGTCAATATTTTAGCATTTTCAATCTAGCGCCTTGAATTGTTCAAGGATATTTTTCATATATTTTTTTTATCAAACCCGCACTATCCCTCTATCAAATAAGACCAACATCAATATTGTACCCCCTGTAGTTTTTATGTACTTTAAGATTCAAATCAGGCGCCTATTCTGAGACGCTCTGTAGTAACAGTGTATATTATGAATATTTAGATGCTATGCAAACAATTCTAATTGTGTACTACAGTAGGAGAGAAAACAACGTAAACTCAAGTCTAGCAAAGAATGTGAAACTGTTTTTAATTTAATTTGAAATAACGAGTGATTTTCATAGCTTTACTCAATGCTTACTCAATGAAACTGAAGTTAGTTTTCTTAAATCAACTTATATTTAGTGCCAGAGAAGAGACGATATTCTGTTGTGGAGACTAACCAATCAATAAAATCAAGTTTAAATCCATTGCTGTGAGACTCGACTCGATTCTGCATTCAGATGAAAGGCTTTCAGTACAAGTGCTTCAGGAATCGCACTAAACATATGCTTTAGCTCTAACTTCAGATATACTGCAAAGAGATCTTCAGTTTGTTCCCAACAAAAAAAATTTCCTTTTTTATGGTTTTGATCCACAAAACCACCACTTCTGCCAACTTTATGATTAGTTTCATATAATTCATAATCGATTTATTGCTATAAAAACCTTAAATTATTTTTTTTATCTCAAATTTACTTCTTTTTCGTATAACTCGAGTATTGCTGTAATTGAAAATAGAAATATATTTCTTGAAAATATGATAAACTCTTTAATAAATCGCATTAACGTAATATAGAGTAAAAAAATTCAATTTATTTTTTTATTAACCCAAAGATAATGTTAGTTCAGTTAAGCAAATATTATATGAATGAAAGTAACTTATAATACGGTATATGAAAAAAATGAGTTGCAATGAAAATGAATTAATAATTAATTTTATTTAAATAATAATTTATTTATTATCTTATTTTATTGATTGGCAACAATATTCATACAGTAAACTAAAGCTTAAAATATTTAAGCCATCGGTAGAAATAAATTGCGTTAATAGCAGAAAAAATTATTAATAAATAATTTATTTCTAATATTTATTTTTAGAAAAATTGTGAAAAATTTGTAAAATTCCTAAAAGTTATTCTTATAGTATATTAATATATATTTTGATATTTAGACAAATCCCTGCCATTAACGCAATTTGATCTCTATTTTAAAATATATCGTATTTTTATTAAACACATATTCATATGAAGTGTCAATTCATATCACAAACAACCAAATCATATGATATTTTCTGAAAGGAATCAAAAGTTTATTTCATAGATGTGCTGGCTCATCAATTATCAAGGGTTGTGTTAAAGATTCATCTATCTCAAATATTTGAGGGCGAGGTTAGATAGGATTTCTTATCAATTAAATTGAACCTAGAGTCTATCTTAAGAGCACGAATATACAGAGGGTAAACCATTTGTCATGCTTTTGAAAAATGGACTTCAAATATAAATATTATTTCTAGACATTAATATTGATGTGGATTACATTTCTAAAAATACAATTAAATAATTTTGTTGGCCTTAAGAAGTAATTAATCAAATATTTCTAATAACTGTGCCTTTGATTTATCATTCGTTGGAAATTTTGATATTTTGACAAAAGTGAATTCACCCGGATATCATACGACATCCAAGGCCGGTTAGAAGTGTTATACTCATAAGTTCACATCAACTTATGTGTTCCATTGGTGTGTCGATACACTGAGCCCTGATTGTGGAGTTATATTTCGGCTGCAGTTATATTTATTTTATAGGATTAAAAAAAATGGTTCAAAATGTGATTTCTCTAAAGATTGTACTTATTATAAATTGAAAGATTAGATATAAAAAATCTTAACAATAATGTCTATAGAGAATTCACATTTCTAATCATTTTTAATTTTATAAAATAAATATAACTGCAGTCGGTTGTACTCAACAATCATGGGCTTAGTGTATCGACACACCAATTACCGACACACCAGGCACACAACCATTCATGTGAACTTATGTGTACAACATTTCTACACGGCCTTTGATATTGTAAGTCGGATATCCGTACAATTCCGATTAGACCCATTTAAATTATCTAAATTCACCAATCTATCAGTTTGTTTGTCTGCTCGATTTGTTCAGTCTCATATGTTTTTAGGAATGGCATTTGCCAGGGTAATAATTATTGTGCTCTGGGCCGCACATCCGTATCTGAGATCTACATTATATACAATTTTTTATATGATTTATGTTTGAATGTCTCTAACAATGATTAGAACATTATATTATATTTACTATAATTTATATCTAATAATAATTTGATAACAGATTGAAATAAATATATTAATAATATATGTGTTTCTCATATATTATTTGCAATTTCATAACAATAATAACGAATCTATTTTATTGATAGATTTCAATATAAATATATTATATATTTTTCAATATATCTTATATTAGACAACATTATGCCAAACGAGATGTTCAGTTGTTTGGAAGAGCAGATTCTTATGTTTGCCGGAAATTAATATAATATAATATATTGATCCGAAATATGTGTTCAGCGTTTGCACCGAAAAAGGCTATAATATTAAGTAATGACTGCAATGAATGTAATTATTTATTTTTGGCAACAAATGAATTCATTAATTAGGCTGTCCTTAAAAAATGACGATTAGTTTTAATTAATTGTTCGAAGTTTTCATTTCATATGTAGTTTAGACATAATATTATAAATAATTTTCTTAATAATAATTAATTATTAATTACTATAATCTGTAAAATTCACTAAATTTTAGAAAAAAAGCAAAGTTTTTATTAATGAATATATAGTTTCTGTTGAATCTCTAAGCGATTAGATGTGGCGCTGATAAGAGGCAAACGCCAGTGGATATGACCGCAAACGAAGAGAATAAGATGAGACACAAGCGATCGATAACCATAGCCGCGAACTTCCATTCGCCTATAATTTCTTGCAATTCGTCTTCTCTTCTCATTCTGTTTGTAATGAATTTCAGTTCTCTATGAATTGGATTCAAATCTTTTACACAATTTCTTATTTGTGGACAAGTATTGGCTTCAGTGGGAGAGTCATTGATTTGGGTCGGATTATAAGCACTGATATCCGGCTCTTCCGAACGGTTTTGCATATTATATACATTATTGTGAAACGAATCGATGTTTGTATAGCAGTGACAGTCAGCCGAGCACTGGTTGGTCGCATGCAGTTGAATGAAGTCTTCTTCGCCATCCATGATGTGCGCCGACGACATCACATTCCTGGACGCATGTAATTGTTCCAGTTCTTTGAGTTTGCTGCTTATGTTCGCTATTTCCTGCTGTTTCAGAGGCGATGAGTTCGATGTGTGTGAGCTGCGAGTACGCGGAGGTTTCACTTTACCCGGCCTTTCTATCCTTAGCAACCAGGGTAGCCAAGTCAGGATAATTGTCCGGATCTGGCATTCGTATGAGAGAAATGCAAACATTTATTCATTTATTTTATTATTTATGAAATCAATTATATGAGTGCATAAACACAAATATATTTCTATTCTTTATTATTATAGATAATTGAAGACTGGATTCAATTAATCATTATTATTGAGCAAATATACGATACTTAGCATTCATTAATCAATGTTCTGAACATAGATTAATATAAAACACTTTCGTATAAAACATTAATTTTTTGCAATTATTTTCGCGTTTGAGTTCATATGAACGGAACAAAAAACAATTGAAACACAAATGAAAGCAAAAGAAGATTTTCTATAAATTTTCAGTTATTTAAAAAAATGTTTAAAAAAATTACATTGAATTCTAATCAATTGTTTCGTAATATTCTCAACATTTTTATATATTTTATAATTTGAAAACAATCTTACATTTTCTGAAAGTACTAAAAGGATAATAAATAGTTTTCAACCAGCGATGACCAAGTTCCAAGTTCTCAAGTTCAAGGGTAAAATTTGGATAAAGGGACGAACAGCTAGCAGTAACTCATAGAAATAATCATGGGCAATATATAAATTTCAACCAAATTCTAATTGATTAATAGTTCAAAGAAAATAAGCTCTAAGTGGGGCATCTCCATGTCCTACTTGGTCATCTTTGGGTTTGAAAGCAAAAATTCTTCAAATATATGGTATATTAAAAATTCATTAATAATTTTTGAATCTGTTTTTGAATTTGTCTGATGCGAGTAAACTGTGGACACGACTCACCCATTGGGGCATATCGTGATGTTCTGTAGTTCTGTGATGAAAATTGAGCACAATTACAGTCATAACGACAGAGAACGCAACCATAATCCTGGAGTAAAACAATTTTTTAAGACAATAAAAAATTGAGTTAAAGCTTATAAATTGTTTGGATTTGAAAATATTTCTTATATTTTTTCATATTTACTCCAAATAAGAAATATTGTATTTTTTAGAGTTATTCCTATTTTTATTTAATATTTTGAAGCATAGACTTAACATCTGCTCCAGTAGTCGTGTACTTACATAATGCATGCGAAATAAGAGCCTGAAATGAATTGAAATTAAAATTATTATTATTTATTGTTTTTCTTAAAATATTCATAAATTCATTGAAATCATTGAAATGAATAAAAAATAATTCAATTCTTACCGACAATCGATACGGAATCAGAAGTCGCTGTTTTGGAAACGGATTAAATTTAAATGAATTTCAGACTTAATATAATATTCTATTAAATATATAAATTTAGTTATGATATATACCGGGCATTATTTCAGCCAGTTGCATTAGAAACACCTATTAGGCAGATAAATTATTCAGGTCAATTATTGGTTTAAATCTGACCCTGCTTAATATTAGATGACTCACAATCATACTGAGCAAAATAGTCACTCCAAGAGTTAATTTTTCGCCCGAATCGGGCGGTAAAGTAAAACTGAGTAAGGTCATCGATGATATGATAACCGAAGGAATAATAAGATTAAAGCCATAGTAGAGGGTTCGCCGACGAATCTTAATCGTGAAGGTTATGTCGACATAAGGTTCTGGACAACAGGCGTAGTAGAGCACAGTTCGCACTCCTGGCACAGCTGAACAAATATTTGAATATATTTTAATAAAACGTAAATATTATTGATTTGATTACAAGAACTGATTTATCGAAACAATAGAGAAAATGTCGAAATCTATACATAAGTTAATCCGATTGAGTATTAATACATAATATTTGGTTAAGTGCTTGAGTGCACCGGAGCGCCAGTGCTTCGGAACTTACCCATAAGAACCCATTCGCCATTAGCAATATAAGTAGATATATCACCCCCGTCCTCACTGGATAGTCTCAGATCCAGAGCGAATCCATCGTAACTAAAAGCAAAATAATGTCATTCCTTATTAAAAGTGTTGAGAGGGGAGAGAGAGTATGTGTGTTACGTCCAGCTGCCGAACTTCATCTCGCACTTCTGATCGTCGAAAGGGAACCAGGTTATATCGATTTTACACGTACTCTTGAATATGCCTATAAATTGCATACACAGTCAGACATAAGCCTTCACTTAATCTCAATTAGAACTCAATTCAATTGTTTAACTCTAACTGTTTAGCACTCATTGTCTGATATATCAAACAAATTCTCCTTTCGTTTTATATTTGGGCCAAACATTACTTCAAATAATCCCTGAATTAATTTCACTCAAATCCTTATATAACTATTTATTTCAATACTAATAATCAGAGTCTGTAAAAGCGAGCAGCCTAGCCCTGCATATGAGTCTGGTGTAATCGCTTCATACAAAGGGGGTCTTAGCACATAGACTCAATAGTTAGCAGATTAACGTTCAAACACAGTTCACAGATGTGTTGAAAGCACTGTTTGAACTGAAACCTTCCATTTGAAACCGCATATTTGAACTGTGTCTGAAAGTTAACCTGCTAACTATTGAGTTGATGTGCTAACTCCCCCTTTGTTTGTTATGAATCATAGCTTATGATTACACCAGACTCATATGTAGGGCTAGGCCGCTCGCTTTTCCAGACTCTGCTAATAATAATTCTAATATTTCTGTTTCAAACACTTTCCTATGCTGTACATCACTAAAAGTCTTTCAACTATTTTTGTATATTTTAAGTGCAATTATATTAATATTTGAAAATTAAAGCCAATAAAGCGATCAACGCTTCAATTCAAGTGAGGATTAGTTTTTAAAAATTAGCTCTAATTAATTGCTATCATAATTAAAATGAGAAAAATTAATAATCAAAGCATGAATTGATTGATATGAAGCAGACCTGGCGGTACATATAGACAGCTACCGTTGTTGCGCACAATTACGTTCGTATGGAAAGTGCCGTCAAATTTCTCGTCAGCACTAGTTTTGATAACAAATGAAAGTTATTTGAATTGAAATGATTTCAAATTCAATCTCAGTAAGAGTTAGACTGAAGTCAGACCTGTTATACATAAGTATATCCGGTTTCCAGATCTTCTCCGGTGTTATCCTCAGGTCCTGAATGCCTCCGTATTCGCTTGTATTCCATCTTAGATTTGTGTCAACCCATTCCTTGTGAAGGTTTCATTAGAATTAATAAATATAGTCCACGACAATCGACTACTCTATTCATAGGCGAAGAACTCAAAGAACACAAATAAATGTCTTCGAAACCAACTCTAATGAATGTTCGCTGCATTCAAGTGAACACAACTTCTAATGATTTCAATTGCTTTCTCTTCAAGTATTCAAGCGTTCAATGAATATATTCCGAATGAATCTATTTTCTCACTTCAATCCAGTCAAAGGATGGCCAAACTTGTGTCACTCAGATTGGGTGAATTGAGCTTAAAATCCAGTTTAGATATAATACATGTTTAGATGTATAAAGATTTCAAGTCTTCTAATAAATTGAAATCAATTTTAAATTTATTGTCAAATTTGACGATAAATTGATAGTTGACTCTAATATAAAAAGCAAGCTTGCTCACTATAAAAACAAATTATTATAGGGATCAGTATCTTCTATCGCAAGCACAGGTTAGTATATTGGGCACTCTTGGTATATCATTAGAGCTGTTAGCACCTGAATCTAATTTCCATTCCGGGTCTAACGAATTTGACACTCAAATGAATTTACTTCAGAAACAGATTAATTGATAGTATTTTTACATCATTTCCAATATTTTTATAAATGAAAAACTCTATAAGTGATTGAAATACTTGAAACAAATTATCTTTTTATTTACTTAAGCCTATATTTTGTTTGTCGAAAACAGTTACTCTCATTGAATTCATTATCAAAATTGCAAAATTTCTTGCTAGCTCATTTTTAATCACCCGGTTTGCATACTGTGAACAAATCTGTATTTTATTTATTTATTCTTCAATTAGTCTTAAAAACTCTTCAATTATTCTTATTTTTTTCATATTTAATGGTTTTATGAGATAATGGAAATATTTTAACAAAGAAATTACGAATATATGAGTTATAAAGAAATTTGACATTATATGCAAATAAAATACTTAATCATATTTGACCCTGTTAATTAATCACTGCTAATAAAGATTACATTAAGATTAGATGCAAATCCACTTTTCTTACAGCAAACTGTCATTTCGCAGATTGTGGGCTCATTTCGATTGAAAATACCTGTATATTAAATGTACATCAATTCACCCAGGCACATTTGATTAGCTTGGCCATCACATATAATAATGATTAATGAATTCGATAGACATGACGAACAATAAATATATTTATTTATTTAATTCATTTCCTAGTCCTCGACAGAACTTGATTAATGAATAAATAAAATTCAATTTCAAAGAAATAGACTTTTGGAAAGTTTTTCAGTCTTTTGACAAAACAGTATCCAATATAATAGTATTTGACTCTACAGTGTATACAATATTTATTCAAAGCAAAAAACAATTCTTTTGGAAAGAAAAGAAAAGGAGAAAAAACAGAATAAAAATGAAAGATAGAGACCATTACTAGAGATATGATATGAAATGCTGTCCATTATTATTGTTTTATACCTCAACTCAAACATTACAGTCCATTCTCTTCTATTCAATTCATTTTAAGAGAGTTTTGGTTAACGTTTGCATCTCTTCTTCGCTATGAAAAACGAATCTCTTTTTATAATTTAATATATTTTCTTATTTTTCAATTTCAAAAATATTCATATAAAACCATTATAAGGGATAATAACTGAAAAGTCAGATTTTTGTAAAGTATACCTGCAAAAGTATACATTTATGAGCAAGGAAATGTCTCAGAATCTCAATGATGCCCAAAAAGTCAATTAAGTTATTTAATGATTTAATTGTAAATATTGTATGAATTGAATGGAAAAGCAGACGCTTTTTAATATGTCTGGGTTTGTCTGAAATAATATTTATAAATCTGTTAACAAAAGGAATGTCTTTTAATGATAAGAATTAATGATTTTTACATTCATATTGTTTGTGTCCAATAAAGAAACAATTCTTCAAATATTGTCGCAAAAGAATGTTTTGTCAAAAAAAGAAGTCATAAATAAAGTTTTGGCTGAACTCTGATCTATTACATGGATGTGTTCGGACAACAACTGGTATACTATTAGTATTTCTCTATAAAAGCCAAAACTGCGTGAAATTATATTCATATATCACAAGCGAGTGCTGTATGTATTCAACGTAAAAACTGTATGTCCTTAGCATTTGAACCTCTCTTCTCCTCTTTTATGAAAATATGATTTATAACAAACCCTATTCTCCGATATAACTAAGTCTTTATATTCTCTTTTTTTTTGCTATTAAGATATCTGAAAGGAATTTCTGTCTGAGAGTAGAATATTATGCTCTCATTTCAGGCATTATATTCGTATTATCGGTGAAAATAGGAGTAAAGGTAAACGATATGATACGATACGAGCGCTTCTGATAAATCATTTCAGGCTTTTCTTCTCTGCCTTTTTTCAGCTCATATATAATACTGTACAATAAGACCAATGAATATTCAACAACAGTTTTCTCACTCAACTCTACCATTACTTACACAGATTTGGCTCTTATTATATATTTCTTCAATTCTTTCATTTTGTTTGCAATAATAATAAAAAAGTTATTCAATTATTTTCATACCTAATGAGTCGCAAGAAATCTCATAGAAAGGCAAGAGTTTGTAAAATTGTATATTTATTTAATATGTAGTTTATATTTAAAGCCCTCATTCAGACATAATATTATTATCAGCGGAGCGTAATTTTGTTTGAAAAATATAAATAACATTGAATTGAGTTTGAAATAAATTCTCTTGAATTAAGTCCTTATCAATTCGTTTCACTGGCTTTTCATTTCGTTGCAAAAGAATAATTAAAATGCATTTTCTGTTCGGACAACAAATTCTATACACAATCACTAGAGTTGCACAGTTAGTCTCCAGTGTGTTGTTTGAGTTTATTTATTCTAATTTTAAACTAAATCTTGAATCCAGTTATTCGTATTCAACTCAAAAGTTTTAAACTAACTGTACTGTATAGTTCAGTTACTGTTGTAAATAATCCGGGTTTTGAAATGAAAATTCTCTATAAGTTGCAAGATGCAAATAACTTGGCAATAATATCAATATTTGTTCAATATTTCAGCAATACTTTAGTCAATCGCCATCTAATAATATCCAACGTAAAATCAGTGAACACTCTATTGTAATTAATTCAATTCGTTGAATCTTTCGAAAAATCATATGACCAGGGTCGAGGAATTTTATTAGAAACAAATTAATAATTCTGTTTGAATTTAGCTTGAGTCATTTTCTCTTTAATGGCTCAATATTAAAATGAATATTTAAGTTTCTGTTATATTTATAGTGTCCAGGTTAAAGAATAAGTATCAAAAATATATGACCAGATTATTTCACAGAAATGTTTTAGTGATAATCAATAGACAGGAATAACGTTGAAAACAAAATCATAGGATAAAGAGCCAAACCTTATATTGTTTGATTGGAAACCAAAATAATCAACCTAGATCCTCTATAAGCTCATCAGAATCGGGCTTAATGTCAAACTCATTGGCATTTCTGGTTCTCAATCGAACAAATAGTAAAATGATTTTAAATTTAATTATTAATTAACGAAACAAAACAGAGATTTATACGAATATTATTTAATGAATAAACAAAACGAAAAAGAGATCGAAAAATGCGATTTACGTCTGGAATGCTGTTAAGCCTATTACTCATTAGATGTAGACTTTATTTATTCAGAACTTTATTTATTCTCTTTTCAAGTTCTGTCGAGCGCTAGAAAAGCCTAACATTCCTTTCAAATACTGTACAGTCTTTTTATTTTTATGTTTTGATAAATTAAGTCGAGATATAAGAGTAAAATACAAGTAAAGAGAAGGAAAAACAAACCACATATGAAATAAGGGAACAGTTTTCACATTCAAAGAGGATGTGTTCGTATGTACGGTATAGAGTGATAGAAAGAGGAGAGAGAGAGAGAGAGAGAGAGAGAGAGAGAGAGAGAGAATGGGAGAGAAGGAGTGGCAAAATGTCAGGTTTATTGCGCTCTCAGATGCCATGTATGCCAACTCTAGATTAAGGATTAATAGACATAACACAACATCTGCAGAAAACATTATATTATATATACTGTTAGGAACTGTAGTAATGCAATGCAAGTGACACTGGATTCTGATTTTCATGCTATACAGAACTCAAAATGTTGTACTCACTCGACAAATGCCAATAATATATAGTGAAGTGAAAAATATTACTAAAAGTGTTAACGAGAATAACGGGAATCAAAAGAATAAAAAAAAGAGCGAAAGAAATGGAGAATAAAAACTCAAATAATATTATATAGAAAAAGGAAATTAAATTTTGGATTCAAAAGAATAACACAATAAGTGAGGAGAACACGATTCGCACACTATGTATGGCATTGTGACTGAATTCTACATATTTTGCACATATCGTATAGATTTCCGTTTTTAAGGTAAATATTTAGATAAATCTTAATTAAATTTTTCTTTAGTTCAATAATTAGAGATAAAAATAAACGTCTTTTTGCTGTTTGTTTAGTAAAGTTAAATATCTGTATAAATACTATAATTTAGTTAAAGAGCATATTTAGTGAAATAGTTTAGCCAATGCCTAACTTACCAGCTTTAGCCATGTATTTGTAATTAATTGCTGATTTTTTTCATCCTGAATAGTGTCATAGAATGGGGAGAACGAGTCGGGAATGAGACAAAGACATATAAACATAACATTTAATAATGAGCAACGTAAAATATTGACGTAAGAAATGAATCGATAGACTGGCAAATTAAAATGGGACAGACATCACGTACTTTCATATGTTTGATTGCAGATGTACTATACAGTAGAGGCCCAGCAGTAAAATATACGCTTGTTTACGGTTCATGCGATTCAACTGATATTATTAATTATATGATTATATGAGAGAACACTTTGTTTCAGCCAATTATAGAAACTTTTTTTTTGTCTTTATATAACTTTAACTTAAATTAGTTCTCGTATTATATATTGTTTTTCACAATTGATTGAATACTTACCAAATTTAGCCAAACGTTTGTCGTAAGCATTTGATTCTTTTCGTCCTACATATCAGATGATAAGGAAGTTTATGTAATGAATAATTCGATTAATTTTACTCAGAATTTATGCTTTCTTTCTGTAAAGAATTTTATTAAACAGTTTCATAAAAATGAATGATTTGTTTTAGAAATTCTAATAAAAACTTCTGAATTGAAATTTGTTAATCTTCAGGATATAATAAAATGCAATTTATTATTTCATTAGACTTTACAGACTTTACAGGCAATGAATTTTTATATGGAATATAGTTTTTGCTAAATGTCTTGAAATAATCTAATTTCTTATTATTATTATTATTATATTATTATTATTTTAAAGCCTAATAATTCGCATTAAAATCTTTTATAAGAAAATTAAAATTTAAAATTCAAAATATTTTATTGCAGTCTTACTTCAAATAACCCTCATTATTAAATCATGGTTGATCATGGATTATAGTTCTAACCATTATAGACATTTGAGGATCAAAACACCCAGTACAGTACTTGTTTAAACTGAGTGTAATTGTTTTTGACAATAAATGTAGATTGGTGTTAATTGTTGTAGAGTATAATTACCAGATTATTTAGTATTATTTCGGATTCTATTGTTTAGTAAATATTTCTAATTCTTCTCAATAATTAAGTGTTGCAACAAATTTCTAATCTTTTAGAGTAAACAAAAATGCAATTAAAACATTTGGACAAAAAATATGGGATTCTATGTCCTGTGGCTAACCATATGATATGGATTTGAATAACAATATGATTTTTATATAAATATAACTCAGGATCGATTCAATCACTGCTTTCCACTCCACTTATAATTACAATACATATACTCTATGTTTACTCTGAGTATACGTAAGAAAGGTATACTTCACTGCAATTCTCTAATGCACTGTAAGCCAGAACAGAGCTCCAGAGCATTCTTCATACACTTTATTCTTGTTTGTTAACGAACACACATTCAGTCTATCATTTGTTATAGATTTATAAGTTTTTATAATTGAGATTTTCTGAATTTCATTATATTTGACCCACATATGGTTTAGAATATAGTCCTAAATTATATATTTAGCAAATCTACCATACTCATTAGGAGACATAGAGGATCATAACAGCATAACAAGCAATTAAATCGATGTATTGACAAATAAATGAGAACTCAGTTATTCTGATTAGTTATGTGAGTGTAAAATACTGTAAATAGCGTGGGTGCAAATGCTTTTATATGCAAACAGATATCACATGTAATTTCCATAAATTAAAGTTTTTCGGATACTTTGGAAAATTATGGAACTTTACTCTCATATTAATACTGTATATAAATATATACCTGATATTAATATAGAACTCAATTCTCAGTATTAAGTTATCGATTCGATATAGTGCTCAGAGCATAATCTTAACCACTTTTCTATAAATTATTTAAATTTTCTATTTGTCTGTCTCTCATATTTATTTGTTATATTCGTCTGAACTTTATTTCTGTGCAAAACTAATGCATTATTTGATATACTTTTGACTTAAATAAAAAACAAAAAATATTTGAGAAAATGCTTGAAATAAAAATATTTAGTTGTCATTGAACTATAAGGCAATAAAATCAATAAATATTATAAAAACTGACGAATATATAACAATATATGACAAACAATTCGTTTTATGTAAGAACTATTGAAATCTTATATATTTTCAAAGAAATAAATATTTGTTTTTGTAAATTGAATTTAAATTTTATTTCTCATTCAAATATTATTTATTTATTTTCCATGTTTTGAACCAAACTAACCTTCCAGGATTCAGTTAACCTAACCAATTGATATTGTCTTACACTCTTAGCTGTTCTGGTCATTTACATGAAAGCATTACCTTTTTTTCACTCAAACTCTTTAAGTGACTGAAAGGAATTGGAAATTCTTGTGCGAGTCTTAAGAATAACTGAGTTTTTTTTGCCTTAAACCTTGTTATTTATGCAATCAATACAGTAAGGGATGGAAGCATTGCTGAGCGAATTATTTGCTCAGAATTTGCCTTATATTACAATTCTGTATAAATACGTGAATATCATTGCGTTTTCACTCTTATTCTGTATATCAATACTAAAAAGTATTACGACTTAAGTGAACACTTCTCGCAATCGCCAACTCGTAAATACATTTCGTATATGACTTGTGGACTCAAAATGTTTGAATATTGAATCAAATATAAACAAGAATCAACTAAAATAGCTTAACTCCTCTTTTAAGAATTTGTTTACCAAAAGCTTAAGAGAATTTGAAGAAAATAATAATAAAATGAGCAGAGCTTATAATTTTATAATTAATAGGTTTAATCTAAGAACCAGTAGTGAGCTTCAGTGACTCATTATATATGAAAGGCATAATTTTATGTATGAATTCCCTCAAAGTTTTAGTACTTTTTATGATATGCTTTCCCAAAACCTCACCACTGATTCATAGATTAAAGCACTTAATTCTTTATACAGTGGATAAAAAGGTAATCTTCAACACTATTATTACTTTAATGCAAAATAAATATAAATTCTCTGTTATTTATAGAGAGTTGGGATCTATTAAAGAGGAATCCATTGATATTATTAGAGCTAAGAAAGGACTAAAAAAGTGTTAACAAAATATTTTCTCTAATATTTAATATTAGCGATACTCCAATAAAAATATTCTTTCGATTCTTTATATATAGGAATTCCTACACTTCTCTGAATTCTTCAGGTGCTCTACAAAATATATTTCACGCTCGTACCTGATGTGATCAGGAATGCATTTCCATTAGATATAGTGGCTTAAAGAAAGTGCAGTTATTTGGCTAATGATTTGATGAGAGGCTGAATGCAATGTAAAGTATGTTAAATGTTATGAAATATAATAGTAATAACAAAACTGGAAAGCAGTCACTAATACTATACTCTCGAGTATTACTGTAGCTATCATTGAGAATATTAAACAATAATACTATTTGTTATAAATGATAAAAATTAGCCAACAAAATAGGATCCTGTCATATGGATTGGTTCTCTAACACTATTGGGAGGATTCAGTTCACTAATAAATTGTATCGAAACTGGATATTAGAAAACACAAAACTGTTAAACCTTTTAAAGCCTAGATCACATTTTTAAACAGAGGTCATTGATAAAATCGATAGATTCAAATGTGCTGTCGGAGTATAAAAACAAAATAATAATTATTTTCATTATTTTAAACTAATATTTCGCAACTTTGATAATAACACAATTTTAGAAAAATTCAGAATTTGCCAGAATTTTGAAATAAATTAAGAATTTTACTGAATTCTCGACTGAAGTCTTGGTTGGTTTTAGATTTACTCTAAATTTATCTTTTGATTAAAACGATTTATGCCTTCAAAAAAAATTAAAAGATATTAAAATGTTTTTTGGATGACATTTGACTGAAATGAATAAAATATATGAATAAAAAACTCTTAAGTGCTCTCAATATAAAAACATTGATCAATAAGTAGAGATCTGTTGCAATATTTTACGAATGTTGTCCTCAAGGGTTTTGCAAAGTATTTCACTCTAATTGATCAGAGTATCATTTCTGCAATTTTCCCCATAATTCTAGTGTTAACCTAAATTATTGAAGAATATGGGTCCAGGCCAATACCACGATACTCATAACCACGAAGTTCTGCCAGAATTATTATAATGATTGTGCGATATTTAAACCAACATTTAGTAACTCATAAATAGTGACTCATTTTATTAAATATATGCAAAACATTCGACAACTGATCGAAATGAGCTGCACGTTCAATATGACCATGATGACCACCTGAGCCTTTTAGTATTTCAGTTTCGATTGAAGACATGACAAGACATAGAGAGAGCACATCTCTGGAGCTTAAGATTGACGTCAGCACTAGTGCTCGGGTTATATATTAATCGATTTGAGCTGTGCTCGAGTATATTCATATTGAATAGAGTAACCAATAAGTCATTGGCAATAATAATCCAGGACACTTAATCATTGAGCGGTTTGTCATCGCTGACGCCCGGAGTTGATGGCCGGACACTCAATCGTCTGATACGACTTCTCCGGACATTTCATTGACTTATTTTTTCAATAACTGATTCGCAGATAATTTATTGATTCAGATGTACTGAATGTGATTTATCAATATATGCACAGAATATATATTTATGATCATTAGTGTTAACACGATTACAAGCGATCAAAAAGAACCCGAGCTTTGCTCTAAACTCTATGTTTTCCGTTAATGTCTGCTTTGAAAAGACGGCTGATTTTTATTTCACTCATTTAGTTATTTTCAGTAAATATTAACGAATCACTATTATCCTGGCCATTGAGCCTGGTTCACTATCTTCAATATTGTCAATGTTCTACAAATAAAAACTGTCAAATGAAATAACAAAAGTATTTCTCAATACAGTAATAGCCAGTACTGTCTGTAAGGACTGTTTGTTTAAGTTTTCAAACATTTTTTGAAAACTCTTATTATGTCTGAGAATTTTCGGACGGATTTGAATTTGTGCTTGTATTAATATTGTCTTCTAAGGCATAAAATAGGTCAGAGATGATAACTAGTGGTGTCCAGAGGAGATCCAAAAGGCTTCGGAAAACTACCACTTTTGTTCATCATACTTTGTAGGTGGTATTTTGGGTCCGACCCTTTCCTGCGCTATCCCTAAAAATATATGTTTACAGTAGGTATGACTCAATACTCGCACCAATTAGTGAACCGTTTGAGTAAAATGATTGCTTTGAAAAATGTTATGAAGTCCTGAATTGATTGCTTCCATCCGTGCATTCATTCCCTTTGTATTATAGTTTTAAATAAATTTTGTTTATTCTATGATTTTATACGACATTTAACTAACATTTAATTGTAAGCTATGTTTGTAGTGTAACAATAATATGACACAATTAAGTTAGTGTCCACTTCTCACACATTCTGCTCTATTGTATCGGTTTATAAAGTATTTAACTTCTTATCTAAATTCTGGATATTTCTGATTAAAATAGATTCTGTAATAATAATTTTTATGTAGATTATTGTTGGATATAATGATTAGAGGGCTATATCGAGCTGGGAATTTGCTCTCGGAATAATATCCTTGATCAACAAGGCACATAAGGCACATTGGTAATTTAATATTTTGGATTCTGCCAGTGGTTCAACAGAAACCGAGAAACTGCTTGTTTGGAATCGGGCAAAAGTATAGCTCAGATTGACTCTGGTATAGGTCTCTAATAATTATTAATGAAAGTACGAGATGTGATGGTTATAATGGCTGTGACTCTTGTGCTACTTCTTATCGACTCTTATGTTTATTAATTCAAATGTCAATGCATTCAAGACATACCACATCTATTATCTGCTGTAATGTAAGACCAAAGCTAACAAGTATTGGTTCCGATTCATTGGCGACGGGTCTCTCCAAAACCTGATAGTCAGCGAAAAGATCTTTTAGTAAACGTCTTTCGTGTGGCCCTTGAAGTGACTCTGAATAGAATAGAATATAAATAAATATAACTTTTATTACTATTAGTTGTAATTAATTTTTTCTTTCAGACATTGTTTTACTCGATATTACTTATAATTATATAAACTAATTGTTTGCCAAATAAAAGCTTCATTTATTCTTCCAATATAATCAAGAGTGTGTAAACTGGGTCATTCTGTATTAACTTATTAGTTCATCTACGTATGTACTGTACTTTCTTTTATTTTTATATTAAGACAATTGAAGTCATTTGAAATTGCTATCCACACCGTCTGATTGCAATCAACTAAAGAGCAAGGACAAATAACTAAAATGAAGGCTCAAATAGTGAATAATTGTTTTAACAAGGTGAATACAGGTTCATTGTTTCCAGTTCACTTGTAGCAAAAAAGAAAGCTGATCATTGAAAATAAAAGTCGACGAAAACTTGTTACGGATCAGTAAAAAAAATGCTCCAAATGTTCGCAGCAATTATAGGGACTTTGCCTGGAGCATATAGTAAATTACAGTCAGACAGCATAGAAAATAATACTTCAATTTTCAATCCACAAAATTATAGTCAATATATTGAGTCTGAACTCAAATATAATGATTAAATAAGATTTCATTTCTATACTACAGTTACATGAGATGTGGTTTCCTTTCAATGCAATTCTTTTGAGAAAAGTTATTAAAATACTGTATATATAAGTAATAGAAAGATATATTCCATAGAATATGTTCCTATAGTTTGTCAAAATACAAGAATATATTAATATTTAAAAATATGAAAACATATTTTCTTTGCCTAAAAAACATTTGCATTTTATTCGATAGTATTTTTGATGCATTTTCTTAACTTTGCTTTTCTGCTACATATGATTATACTTTAGAGGAATTCAATGAAAGCCTGATTTTGTCATTTCTGACATCAAATAAAGATTCAAAACACAAATTATGCTATTATTTAATGGAATATTAATATTAAGAAATATTATATCAAAACTACAGAATATGTGAAGAAAAATAATGATTTCATTTCATTGCCTTAACTTGTCTTTAATTCTTTCGTCAAAATGTTTTATTAATAGTCATTGCATTTAAAACTAGTTCAAAGGTATGAAGTAGCAAGGTGCTAAATCTATGCTCTACTGCTATTATTGTATGACATATTGCATAATGTGATCTTCCACATTTCTTCTATTTTCATTACAAATTTTCAGTAACTCTGAGATTGACTTCTATTATAAATAATGTCAATTGTCATGAAGTGAGTCAACTCTGAAGTCAAATAATTTTTTCGTTAAACAAATGTTTAATTTAATAATTTATTTGATTTGTTAGAAAATATTTAACGATATTTAACGCAATTTTGTTGAGCGCCTGAATGCGGGCGACTGTCGACCAGTAAGTATTGATATATCAATGACGCCTTCATAAGTCAAATTAAGGTACAGTAAGCTATGGAGAAAATCATTTATCAGCGGCCAGTCTTCTAATACATAACGAGTTCATATTTCAATTGGGATAGAAATCGCTGAACCATTCATTTTGTGTCCTTTTGCTTCACCTCTACTGTACAGTCACTCGCTTTCAATGCCTGAAACTCTTCGAAATCGAATTTATAGTATATTTCGAAAGAAAAACTCATTTATAATCTCAGGCTTTACTATAGATTCGGTTTATATTTATATTTAAACTCTTTTTTAGCTTACAATGACTTATACATAAAAAGCATCTCCGTTTGGATTAACCAATTTTGCCGACCGATAATCAAATTCTATGTTTGCTTTGGAAACAAACGTAAGAAACACTTATGAGCGACAAAAAACTTTCGCTTATTCTGTATTGTAATCCAATTTCATATAAATATCTGAAATCATAAATAATACCAAACAATGTTATATTTATACTTACAGTCATTGTTTGAAGTATTAAAATTTGCATGAGCAAATTATTCTGAATATTTTCATAAAGAATTTTGAAGTGTGTAATTCAACATTGGTTCCGGATTGTTGTCAACTCATATAACTTTTATTTATTCAAAAACTTGGTTGAGTAGGAAGAGTGGGTGAGAGCACAAACATATACCGTAAGAGGATCTCTCAAAATAAGTAGTTCCTTCTACAAGAGTATATTTTCACCTACTCATTTTTGTAATCCAGAAACCACCATGGGAAAGATATTACTTTGGCAGCAGCATGGTTATTTTTATCACTATAATTGGATGAGTGCATTGAACTGCATCTCTGTTCCCAAATATAACATATATTTTGGGTATTTTTCGAATTTTTTGTTCAAATCTAATCTTATTGTTAAGAAATACTTTTATACCGCATAGACTGACTGACTGTATATTTGAGTAAATCTAGTAATCGTTGCCATAAGTATGGTATCGACCGATTAGTGTTTGAGTACAGTATTGGCCATATTTGTGGCCAACACTGAGAAGACTGTCTGAATGTAATACTTTCCTCCGATTTATATCTTATAATAATGTTTTTCTAAGATCTTATACAGACTTTAAAAATGTTGTTCACGTCTATGCTATCAGAGCTATAAGAGTAGAATACGTGTGCAATCAAATCAACTATAAATCTGTTCGGGTTTATATAGAATTTAATTTATATTTTGCTTTAATCGATATGAAAGTTGTAAACAAAGGCAAAGAAACTTCTATTCATTACTGATTTTTTTGTGTGATCTTTACAGCAATGAAACACTGAAAACACATTTGTATGAACTCATACATACGCTTACAGTTCTGACACAAAGAAATATATCAAATAAATAAAATAATAGATTGTTATGTTATTATGTGAGCCTTTCAATGGAAAGCTATGCTTACTCTCTCTATTCATCCATATGTTTAAAGAAAGGCAAAAATGTGTACAACAGATACGAATCGATAATTCTATAATTGAAGTGCATTTCTCTCTCCAGTCTTCTATACCTTAAGCGCTTTGAGAGTTAGTACAGATGAGAGAGAAAACTAAGAAAAAGCTTAATATTTTTCAGGTTTCTCTCAATTCTACTTTTCTTCGTTACAATGCTTTCGAAAAAAAACAAAAGTTTAGCGAAATTTTTATTATTATTCTCTCTCTCTCTCTCTCGCTCTCTCTCTCTCTCTCTCTCTCTCTCTCTCTCACTCTCCCACAGTCTTAGTCATAGCCTCATAAGAATCGAATGAAAAATTATTTTCCGCTTTAATATTAATGATAAAAAGTATATTATTTACACCACTTCTGGCAATGGGTTTTCATATCTTCTTATATTATATTATTTTATTCTATAATAACATTCATTTGTCTTCTAATTTAAGAAAACACTATAAAAACGTGATCTGAAATAATATTCTTATATTTTGTATTTAAGATAATAATCATATTATGAATATGAGAATTCATAGCACCCGACTAGAAATTACAGTATATTATATACACAATAGTTGTATCCGTTTTGATAATAACTTTAAATTTTTATTATTCCGTAAAAGAATTTCTTAAAAGTTTTGCTGAAACAGAACTAACGAATGATTTAATTTAAGATATTTTACTTTTAGAGCTTATTTAAATAAATGGATACTTTAAAAATTAGCCGGCTACTTAGTGTGTACGATAACTATACGGAGTATTCCATAGAGTATATTGAATACAGTATACACTGAATACGTGAATACATATTACGAAATCTCGTCATATGTTCTGAATTTAATTATCGCAGAAAACTAAGATTGGACTCAATTAGAAGCGAAACAAAATATTTTCATTAAAATATGTTAACGAAAACAATATATCGGATTTCAGAAAACTTCATAATTAAATATCAATGTAATCTTCTCAGCAAACATCTGTGTCAAGCAGTTTGTCTGCTTTTCTTTCTTTTGCGACAATCATCCGAATGAGCAAAAGAAAAGTGATCCAGGATTGCAATCTTGTTATATAAGACTTCAGTAGATCTTTGATGTGATTAAAGTCATTATAAAAAAGAATAATAATGTGAGACAAACCATGTTTTTTGAGTAATTTATCTGTTTTATTGTACCTCTCTCAATTAACTACTCTAAAAATGAGATAGGCTTCAAATGATCAGTCTCATATACAGTTTTAGGATTTTTTTTATTTGAAACGTGAAAATTTTTAATGCATTTAAACAATAGTTAGGTTCAGCCACTTTTGCTCCTTTACCAACAGTACATATTTCCTATTGAACTGAACGAAGAGATAACATATCGAAACTACAATATATTTATTTTCTAAACAAAATTGTTTTGAGTCGAAAAGAAAACTTATCTGAAAAGAATTTTTTCAGAAACATGTGGTTTGAAATACTAACACACAATCAGTCCAATAGAAAGAGATTTAATTGAATTTTGGCAATGCATCCGATTTTATATATTTTTTTTCGGAAATTTCAAATTTAATAAGTTTTATAAATACAAAGTTATCGCAAAGAATATACTCATTCTGTTTGAACATTAAATTAGAAAAGTCTGCGATTTATGCCATTATTATTGTTATTATTTTTTTTGCATTTTTTCCAGAAATTCCGTTACAAATGATTGAAAAAGAAAATAGTCTATCAATAGAATCGCTTTTAGGAAATTGAATTCAAACCGAAATATAATATAATAGGTTTGAACTTTGAATCTTAATAAAAATCCTTATCGTCTGATCGAAGAAATGGTCATTTTCTTCACTAATGCTATTCTGACTAAAGGTTTGAATTGAGGCTTCATTTTGTAGGGAAGAGAAAAACAGAGTTAATATTCTTAGCAAAGAGTAAGCATTCAAATGTAAGCATCATTTTTCACGTAAATCGTCTTAAAAGTCAAACACTTTCGCACAAAAAAACATTAACAATAAATATTTGGCAAACAATTTGGTGACAAAGATATTTAAGTGCAGCCAAATTGAAATTAAATCATTCGTCGCCTTATTATTGCCATTTCTGCATCACTTTTGAAAGAAAAAAATATTTTTCAAAACAATTTTACTTCACATTAAACTGTATTTAAACTGAAATATTCAATATTCAATACAATATTATTTTCCATTAAGAATATATTTGAAGTTAATTCATAAATAGTTAATGAATGCATCGATCCTTATATAGCAATGATTTTATATTTTATAGACTTCTAATTGATTTTTGATAATTGTCTCATTCAAGTGATGATGTTTTTCAATTGGAAACACAAAACATAAGGCCAACCATCAAAATGTTAAATGCTATGCATGACTGCATTATTTCAAACCAATAACTATAATGAAGATGAAGTCTATTCAGAAGCTATTCTGAGCACTCATTGCTTTACTTTTACAATTCAAAGGCAATAAAAAATTAAATTTAAGAAATCGTTTTAAGTTTCTTAAGATTTTAAAAGCTTTTGTTTAATCTATTTTACAATTGAAAAGTTTAAACAATAAAAACAATATAATTAGACCTTTTAATGAGAAGTATACCATTTTAGTAGAGAATCGAGGGTCGATTTGTGCCAATTAAGGTTTGATTGAGCCAGAGTAAAATTATAAAAAATGTTTTGCCTGATGGACAGTGCAAGCACATCAATAAGACGTCACTTATTTAATAGTAAGCCGTGAGTCAGACAACCGGTCCGACAAATATCTATCCGAATAACAAACTTATAGGGATTCATGTCACTTACGTTTGGTTGTGTTTCTCAATGACCAGTGTACAATGTATTGTATTTTGTTTCGATTGACTTTTATTTTGTCAATAGATTAGACTTTTCTCCTAAAGATTTTTGAACTTTATATCACTTAAGGCTTTATTATTTTTATACTAAAAAGTCATTCAAAGCTTTGAGGGATAAATGAATTTTCGTTTCAAAACCAAAGAAGTGACCAAAACTTGTAAGAAGTATAAAGAAAGTACACAACCAATGGGAAGCAAACCAATTGCATCGGGTCAATTATCCCGATTAGCTAAAGAGAAACTTTCATAACTAGGACATTTTCCAGGAGCAAAACGTTTACCTTGCTCAACAATTGGTCTGCAAGCGCTTTGATTAAACCCCAAATATTTATACAAAATCTTTAAATTTCCTCAAAAACTAATTAAAATAATTATTAAAAATAAAAATAAATTAAAATCTCTGACTCTTTACAACTCAAATAAATAAATATTAATACAATTGCTCTATAAACAATTGAACAGTATGAATTAAGTAAACTTTTCTAATTATCTAATATTATATAATTATTGGTTTATTTAATATTTACAAAAATACTGTTAATATCTCAGAATCGTTTGGATTAATTAGAACAAACAATTAGCTTGGTGCAATTAAATTGGAGTACAATATATGAATAGATGTTTGGATTAAGAATAGGATCAGTCGTACTGTTTATACAAATTGTGTGCAACGGCTTCTGAAACTGATTTTCCTATTCATCTGATATCAGAGGAGAAAAGGACTGAAAGAGAGCTAAACTTATAGTAAAGACAAAGGGATTAGAAGTGAGGCAGCAATAAGAGCAACAGCAGGTGTCTCATCAGAATAGAGCTCTTAGTTAAAGGATGTCATCGCAAGCAAAGTGTCCACTATTGACAATGTTAGCACTTCCAGTGCTATTAGCACTGTTAGCCTCACTCTTGGCTATAAGTTAATGCATTCGATACAACATTATTATTATATTAAATGTTTAATAAATCAAATTCCAGTTATTCTCAATATTAGGCTATCATTAACGAACCGAAACCAAACATATTAAGCAAAATGTTGTTCAAAACAAATTCTTATCCAATTTCTTACTCGTATTTCTCACTGTTAATAAGCCATCACTTTTATCTGCACTTTATTTTCGGCTTACAATTTATACATCAAAATAAGCCGATTCTTGTATTCTAATATCGATTTCATAAGAATTCCGGAAATTTGTCGTAAATATCATAGGAATATAAATTAGTGAATATTCTGTTCAGAAGTGTTGGATTCGATTAAACTTTTATTTATGTCTATTTGTTTAATCCGAAAGAATTAATGCAAATACTTATAAATTAATTAAGTGAATGAGAAAAGTAGAGCAAAAATACATTTCTGTTATTTGTTCTGCAATTTCATAAACAGAATATTTGTTAAAATTCACAGAATTTGGTAAACATTTTAAATATGCAGAGCATTAGATAAGTCAGAAAATTTCAGGATAACCCCCTCGGAATTTTGCCAAAACACCTGCCACACGACGACCAAGTTTCAAATGTAACGGCTTTTTAAGAAATAATTGAAATATATTTATTGTCAAAATATAATAATAGCTGTTTTCTCAACATTTCTGTGAAGAATGACTGACCCCTGTGTTTGTAGCTAATGTCCACCTCTGATAATTACCCTGGTTGCATTAGAATTTTAAATGATTTTATGGTATAATAAAATAAAATAATGATTCAGTTATACAATAATAAAATAGTCTTAACTGTAATAAAAATGATTCATTGATTAATTGCATGAAAAAATTTGTAGACATTTAAAGACATGTATTCTTTGCACATAATTACGGTAACAATTCTGAGATCACTTAAATAAAGTGTCAAAACTTTTACAATTTGTTTTGTCTGAATTCAAAGCCAAATTAAAATAAATCGGATAAAAGTTTTTTCTTTCAAAATATTTTCCTGTATTTAATTTTCATTTTTATTTTTCATAAATTACTAATTCATTCAATTTTTTAAAGAAGAAGTCATTGTATGTATTGTTTATAATATGAATTTTCTCCATGAAATGCATTTTCACTAAAAGCATAATATTTTTCATTAAGAATTCAAAGCATTTTTTGCGAATAACTAGCTTTGAATGCGTTTAACAAAAAATAATGTTAACTACATTTTATAAAAATTAATTTAATCTGACATTAAAAAAAATTATATTAATTGATAATTTTAAAGATAAATGGATCTGGATGCTACTTTTGTTCAATGGATCTACAATATAGTACTGTATATCAAAATATTGTTTTCAATTGAAATGACAAATATATTGTTGAGTTATATTTGAAGATTCAATGAATAGTAAAACATGAAAACAGTTTTGATTTCACTTTACAGACTGTTATACAGATTTATATAGCGCACAAATGAAGACTTTAGAGCAACTATTGGTCTTCAAGAGATTCACATTTTAACCCCTTTTTTTAAATTTTTGTATGAATTCGTAAAATAAATATCTGTTTTCTGTTTGAATTCAATTTCAAAGTGGAATTAAAAATTGATTAAACATTTGAAGAATATGTTAGAAAAAGCATTACTGTTCTTACTGGCCAACGATGAAACCTGTGTTATGTACAAAAGTAGGGATACCCAAAATACCCCCTAGGTTTTGAAATTTGGTTTTTAAAAAGGCTTTTTCCGATGAGTTTTGACCCCTAATTTGTGGCCAAATAAGATGATACCTACCAGAAATTTTGAGGAAAATCTGCCATTTTACCTCACCTAGGTTGGCCGAGCTTGGCCATCCCTAGTACAATACATAGCTTTTTTTTATTAAACAATGACAAATACATACTTTGTTTCAGTACTTAACATAACTCTCATAATCTACAGATAATCTATAAGAGTGTTAATTAAATATAATTAATTGTATGTATAAAGACATGCTATGGATCACATCGACCATTAAAGTGTCTGGGCAATATTTTTATCGTTATCTTTCTTATTATACGTCGTTATCCTTTGTCTTAAACGTAACTAAACTTACTTTTAAATAAACTGATTATTAACTCAAACAATCGATAGGAATAGAGAATCTATTATTTCATTTGACATTACTTTAACGAAAAAGCCTTTTATTTGTCGACAACTCTTGAAATTGAATATCGAATTAATTTTAAAGTAAATATTTGAGTCGACTCTCATATTATTTCTGTAATTATATAAGAACTGACATAAATGGATAAATTCAATCGATTTCTTACAAATAAAGATCAAATTCAGTATTTGAGAGTATATTTCGTAATATTATATGAATTAGACTTTTATGTAATCGTTTGATCACTCTTTGGACTATTTGTTAATCTTTAAGATTCTTACTGTATATACAATAAATAATTCTTATATTTCTATCTCTTCTTTACGGCCTTAATATCTAAATACGTTGAACTCTGATCACTGAGCTGAGCAAATTGATGAGGGACATAAATAAAAAACATTATGCTTTACATGACTTCATTTGGAAAATATTTTTCTTATCGTTTTTATATTTCAAAGAAATCTATTTATTAGAGATAACAAGTTATGACAACTTTTCACTGCTTATCAAACAGTTTTACCACAAATACAAAAATTAAAAATAAAATTAAAAAAAAATAATAATTTAAACAATTGGCTAAAATTATTATTGAAAATAGCTTTACTGAGCATTCTTGTGTTTTTTCAGCATGTTGATTTAGAAGAAAACAGAGACATGTGTTAGTTCATAATGAAGTATATTATATACAGTATATAAATATATAAAAAATTGAAAACAGAAAACAGAGTGAAAGCAATTGTAAGCATCAGTTCATTCATTGCTTTTAGAAAAATTAAATTGAGATAAAAGTAAAGCGAAAACAAAATAGGATTCACTGTTTGAATCACTTCTTCTCTGAGAAACTGTTTTCTGAAAATCACAAATGATATCGATTTGTGTGTAATTTATTACTCAGAGGTATAGAGAGAATTGAAATTCACTTTTTTCTCAGACTTACATAAATTGAATGCATTAACTAAAACAATGAAATCAAATCTCCGGAAATTAAAATCACGGCTCAAAGTGGGGCTCAATTTCTGTTTTGTAAAAATTGTGACTTTCGTACTGACATTATCTCTTTATTTTCAAGTTAGACAAATTGGAGCAGGGCTATTCCAAGCATATTCATTAGTGTCACATAGATCTCAAACTCTGGTAAAACCAGAAATTTTATGATATGAAGCAAATGAACAAAACAGATGAGTATTAGGAAAGAAAGTGCACATGTAGTGCATTTGCACCAGTATCTGCTTAAAAGTGCGCCCAATCATGTAATTCATTAAAATTATTTTGATTTTTAAATTATATAAAATATTGTATTTTTCTATATCTAAAAACCAATACAAAAATTCAAGGATATTTGGGCGCAGACACCATTTCAAAGCTACAAGTACCTTGACAATATTTAAAGTATATTTTATCAATTGTTTATTTTATATTATATCATATATTGATATTATTAATTTGAAGTCTCATATACTTTAATAATAATCGACCACTTGTTGCGGCAAAAGAAAAATAAAACTCGAATTCCGATCGAATCGAAAGAGTTTCGAGAAATGAAAATATAAATCAATGATAAGAATGATGTTTGCAATAACTGTTGTACACCTCAGGCCATATACTATATTATTCTGTACTGGTTTACTACAGTCACTGTATTTCTTCGCTATAAAGTCTTTTATGTTTACTTAAAAAGAATTGAAAAATAACTAAAAAAATTATAAATCAAACTCAAGAGCTCTTAAAGCAATTTCTTTTTACAGTATTTGAATAAACTCTTAAAATATGTTTTCATTGAAATTCATTGAAATTCTGAATTCATATAAATATTTGGCCGAATAAAGCAAGGTTATCTTTCCAATTTATAATTTAATCTTTAAAATGAGTCTAGCTAATTGTTTAGATAATTAGAACAAATTTGTGACAAAAACTGAGAGTTGAAGTGTGTGACTGACTATCAGAATTGAGCCTGATCAAATTTCTTTCTGATAACAGTCTTAGATAATTGTGCCCGGACTGCCTTCCTTATAGATAATAACTGACTTGTTTGAGGATTTCACAAAATTATATTCAAATTACTGGCACTACTCGACAGTGATTGCAAAGTTCATAAATGAAAGCTTTAATGCTTTTAATGAAACACAAAGTAATTTAAGTTATTTTTAGAGAATTTTAGAGAATATTCTTAACGATAGCTTTGGCTGTGATATGAAAGGCAGACAAAAGAGAAGTGATATTAAATGTATTTAATATTCGGAGTAAGTGTTTGTTTGTCTCACAATATATTGAATCGATAAGTGTTTTACTGTTTGTTGTGTTCAAAGTCTCAAAATTAATGTCATTTCCGAATGAGCTTTCAGTTTATGTCCATTGGATTCAAACATTATTAACAATTGTTTATAAAAACTTTTACATTCTTTTGTGTCATTGACTGTCTGTTCCAAAAGCCGTTCGATCTTTGCTTTTGACTCTGGATTGTCTGAATCGGAGCATTTGATTGCAAAAATATGCACTTTTCTGACACTTATCTCTGTTTTAGTTAATATGTGTTCAGAAGAGCATTCAATACTCTCAGCACTTATTCTTTTGATGACATTCTCTTTTCTTATTACTTATGGCTTAGTTATAGAGATATTGTTATTGAGTTAGTCTTCAAAACACTTATTGACTTTAAATCAAAATATTAGAAATTTCCTCTCTCTTTGTGCCACACATATAGTGCGTGTTTTCCTTTCAATTTTGTCGATTCAATGAAATTCTGAGTGAAAAATAAATATTAAAAATTGATTTGATTTCAAACATAAAATAAAACAAAGAATAAAATAACGAAAAAATATTTGAAAACTCATATCTATTATGTGCTCAGAATTTCTATCAGTTTTAATGAATGAGAAAAACAATTAATTGGGTTTATATAGTATTATGAATTGATATTTGATTATAGGTACATTTATAGACCCGGATAAGCTTGTTAATCTTTCTGAATAAACTATTATATTTTTATTCAAAGATCCAGGAAAGTTTATGTTGACATTAAGCAGTCTATATTGATTTATACTCGGAAAGACTTTTAAAAGTATCCAGGTATGATTTTCAACATTATTAACATATATAATATATAAATCGAAATTTATATATCGAACTCAAATCTTGGGACATATTTTTCTAACTTTGATTGCACCTGGACAATCTTGCTAAATTAAATGAAAAGTCTGCTAAAAATAACCAAAAGTTAAAATTACTTCATAACTGAATGCTTTTGTAGCTAAAGCAATATCACTACATCACTACTAACATAACGTAATAAAATGGACAAATAGTAAAATTTGTGAAAATAAATAAAATTCCTTATCTCTAACAAAACCAAAAAAGCATTCAGTGATCACTTCTATATATCATTGAGTTTACAGAAAATGAATAAATGAATTGAATGAGAAATAGAGAAGAAATGAAAAATTGTTGAAAAAAATAGAGAATCGAAACCAAATTTTTTAGAGTAAAAATTCTGATCTGAAATCAAGGGAAAGAGGAATTGGCTGTAGAGTAGAGTAATACGACATTCATTGAATGCTTGATCACATCTTATCCATGTTATTCGTATTTGGAAAATGATTTTTCTTCTTCACTCTAAGTCTGTCTACATTTCAAATACGACTACAAATCAAATCAAATTCGTTTTCAGTTTTGAATTTCTCTATATTTCTGTAAAAATATCTTTTATCAGACATCAGACCAAATGATATGTTTATATACCCGCACAGTATTTCTTGTTGGTTCAGATCGGAACAAATAGTATCAAGCAAAATTGAGTCGACCTCTGTTGCTCTCAAGATTTGACAACCAATGAGATGAAGATTTTTAGTGGTTTTGTAATAAGAAAAGAAATTTTCGATTTAATGGTTAAAAACATCATTCAATTGGATTCGAAGCCATTGTTTACGGCTTTCACTACATATTACCAAATATTGACTAAAAACCCAATGAAGAAAATGATTGAGAAAAATGTTTTGAAACTAATGTCAAAATGATCTTTCATTCATTCATTTGGTCACACATTCAAAGAATTCTGTGACAGAAATGGGTTGGAAGAAGAAAACAAATTATATACTTCTCTATTAAATAGTAAATACATATAAATTCTTATTTAATATCCATTTAATAACGTTTATTTGAATCCTATAATCAAAAATTCATTCATTAATTTGATTCAATAATATATAATTTTGTTATGAATGCATGTCTGGTCATTTTATTTGCCATTATTTCAAATAAAACCAAAAATTAACTTAAGTTAGGAATTAATTTATTTATATTTTCTATGAAAATCGTTAATAATTATAATTATGTTATTATTAACTAATATAAGGTTTTTATTAATCCCGCGATTATGTACTGAAATATGATTTCTGTTTATTTATTCTGATATAGAATTTCTATCTCTGGGGAAAGGGATTTAATTTCGTATAAAATTATAATAGATATAAAATTATGGTATAGCTCGTAGACACGTAGTTCTCTAGTCTGCACTGGTGCTTTCATGGCTGTTCAATACATTTGTGACTCACGTATTGGAACAAGTGATACATTATTCTAATAAAAGCAAATTATATTTTTTTAATGTCTGATCGAAATTTTGAACATTGAAATCACGAAAGAATTTTCTCTATAGAAGTAGTACTGAATTGCAGATATGAAAAGAACATTCAGAGAACAGATGGTTTGTGCGCTTATTTATTGGTTGGATGTCATACACGGATAGCCTTATAGAGTAGTTGTTATTTCGTTAATAATACTATTCTATACTATTCTATATTTTGCCACAATATGTCATTCAACACGAAATAAGTCGTGCGCTCTTCACAAACAACTTTCTCTCACTCTTCTCTCCCTTTCCTCTCTTCCCCTTTCTATAATCTCTCATGCATTCCCTCATACATGTTCTCTCTCTCTCTCTCTCTCTCTCTCTCTCTCTCTCTCTCTCTCTCTCTCTCTCTCCCATCTCCATCTCCATCCCCATCACTCCCATCCTATTTCACGTTCTTTTTCTATCGTTTCTGAATTCCCATACATTCTAAAGAATATTCTTATTTAATATGAATTTTTAGAATATTCTTGAAATTCAATTCGATTGAAAGTTAAAGCCAACACTTAATACAATTTTCTATACATTTTTCCACTTATGCGTTAACTGAACACTGGATTCTGCCCTCACTGTGCTCTCCCTGTGCTGTCTCTGAATTCGACTAACTAGTAAGACATGCCTTTCTATGGCTTTATAATACGACAAACTTATACGAACTGTAAGACTTGTATTGACAAAAATGAATAGAATATAAAGATATGCGATCTTAAGCAATGAACATATATTTTGCTTTACTTTATTCGCCAATAGTTTGAAAAATGAAATTCAAAGATCACTTTAAAAATGATGGCTCGGAAACAAATTCTAGTCTCAAATATATTGATATGATATCAGATCAAAATCACTACCGAATGAAGTGATTTCAATGCAATCTATTAATAGATTTGTGTTCAGACAAATGCTAATCAAATTAATTAAATCCATTCCTATATGTCTCGACACAATTTACTGCACTACCAGAGATAGAGATACCGGGGATAAACCCACCTTCTCTATTTTACGCCCACTGTTTCATAACATGCCTTCCAATAGATTTTGGGACAAAATCTTTAGACACTTTCAAAGGCCGACCTTTTTATTCAACATAACTGAACTGTTTTGTATTGTTTTATTAATGAGCCTCACTTTCCACATCTCTGGTCATATTTCTCAAAGATTCTGATCTAAGAAAGAAAAATATTTGCAATGAATGAAATACAAAGTCTATAGAAATGATAAGAAGAGCCAAAAATCGTTTACAGAATTCGTATAAAATGAACAGTCCGTACAATATCTCTCTTTTTAACTGTGTATTCAATTCAGAAAATGATGCTGAGTATACTTTTGTCAATTATTGTGATCTTTTGCAAAGAATAGTTAATTTGTTAACAAGATAAATCAATCGATTTGTGATTGGATTAAATGATTCAATTGAATCGGTTTAGTCTATTGAAAAAAGTTATTAAAAAAATAACATAAAAATAGTTTGTTTCCAAAATTTTGTTGAGAATAACCGATGAACAATTCTAGCATAGAATCTGGTGCGTTTTTCTCTAAGGTAAAAGATATAAATTGAAAAAATTGAGAATTATTTTACATAACGAATACCTTTGTATCGAAACAATAGGTATGTTTGCAATTAGTATGTAATCTGAAATTAATTCAGAAATTATATGAAATTACTTTAAAGATTGGAATCAGGAATCTTTAGAATTTTAGCAAGCTTACTTGACTTTTTAAAAATTATTTAATTTTATTTCATTTATTTGAGTAAAAAATTTGCAAAACCTATAAAACAAAAAAAATGTCATTAAAAATAATATTTATTTATTTGGGAAAAATTGAAATAAAAAATTGCAATAAACTGTACGGAAATGTCTTTTTTTTTGAAAGATTTTATAGAATAGATTCAACAAATAGAAGATTAGATATAATAAAAATACAGAAAGAAATAGCCAGACATTCAATTACAATAATATCTTTTCCTCAATAATTGTGAATACAATATAATATCGAAGATTTGATGTTTTTTTTATTTTTTTATATTTTTTATAGAATATTTGAAAGAATTCTTCCGATTATTAGAAATTGTAAATTGCTTTTGAAATCTCTTTCTAAAACATAAACAAATATTAAGTTAATATTTACAGAAAATGTACAGGGCTAAAATTTTATATTATAATTTAATATCTATAATTTTAAATGAGCTAGTACAAAAACTACAAGAGTTAACAATTTGAAACTAGGATCAATTAAACAAGGTTGGTGAAAAATGAAAAATGCACAGTGGACTCACAAATGCCATTACGTATTGAGGTAAACGTTACCTCAAATAAGAGATAACAAACGAAGAGTTCGTAAAACAAATGTTTATTATTGAGCGGTAAAATGGAATACAAAGAGAAAGCGTTTGAATACTAACAGAAACGGATATATATTTAATAATGAGCGCTATCTCGCGCCTCAATTCCCCGCCGGGAAAGCCGAGTCATATCCAGTCTTAACTCCGGCCGGAAATCTGATTCCCATGCCGACTCGATGCCAATTCGCCGTCGGGAGCGGTTCGAAGCTCTGAATGCGATAATTGGGCCGATCGATGGCAAC
>JAQIWA010000342.1:0-35023 GCA_034693305.1 Eueremaeus valkanovi | reverse complement strand
TTGGTCCCTATATTCATGAGAATGGCAGACATCTTTATTAAATGGACGGAGGTCCTTTTGGTGCCAGAATATCTCATATGAAGTTTAAGCTATAGTACATTTTCAATTGTATCCCAGCATTTTAAATAACCCTGCTTTTCACGCAGTAAATCCTCTTGGTTCTCTGCTAAATGTGCTGAAGTATCGACAATTCTATCCACTCGAATAATGTTTACTGTACTAACTAGCTTAGATAGAATCCTGGTCTGGATCAATTGAATGAGTCATTATTAAGATCGACATAACTTAGAATTCGCGACAATATGTGATGAGTCGAATATCAATAACTCAAGAGGTATACCCGGGCATAAGTTGGGAATGATCAAGAAATAATTTGAAACCAAATGCTGCCTGAAATCTGAAAATCTTGCAGTAAGCTCAGGGAACAAGCTTGTTGAAAAAAGTGTTGCAAACAAGCGATAAACTTGTCATATCTTGTTTGGAAAAGTTCTACTATGTGAACAAGATCAAATCAGAAGTTACTACAATCAAAGAAATACCATTTTATTTCCCGATTGAAAAAGACCCGGCTGCTTGTTGTCTACCAGAAAAAAGTTACAAATATTTTACGTAAAAATCTAGAATAAAAATCGATCCAATGCTCTGATACAGTTAAGTGATCAGAGTATGCATCTATACTGTGGTCTGTTTTTATCAACAAGCAAAGTATTTCACGATAAGTCCTCAGAACTCTATCGAATGTGTGGATACAAAACAGTATATGAATTGAGAAAAATATTTGAAACTTATTTATAGAGTGAAACATAGATTACATCATAAGTGATGCCATTCATTATACGACCAGACATTCAGTGCTTTTATTGAATTTTTCTGATAAACATCAATTCGTTTAATGTGAATGATTGCCAATAATTTTGAATCGCAAACCATATGAATTCATATCGTATGCATTGCTTATAGTTTTCATTGCATCTGTCTATTATTGTTGTCTAACATTTGTACTGGCTAATCAGCTAATCATAATCATAACTTATTCATAAGCAACACAATTATCCGACTCCTTCTCTGGTACAGAGCAGAGCACCGGTTGCTTTTCAGCATAAAATTCTAATTTAATAATAGATTTTTAAATTGAAATTTAGAGCCCAATTGACTTATGGGAGAAAATAGATTCAGTGCCATAAGTCAAGTACATGGATCCGATCTTTCGTAAGCACAGCTGCATTTCTTAATTCATTTTGTTCTTAACAGACATTTATATGAATTTATATTATTTTTAGTGAAATAATTGTTTGGAACATAACTTATAATAAGTAATAATAATTGTATATAAAGAATGATTAGAGGAGTCATTACCGGAGATACTCTAAGGCATAGGAGGCACAGTGTGTACTGCCTGTGCTGATTGTACTGAAGGTGATGCGTGCCCTCCACTTCTGATTAAAATGCAATCTGATGTGTATGGAGAGCACCTGCCTTTGGTCAACATGTAAATGAATTGAATTTGTGTTAGGCTTGTGGTACATGTGTTGTATGCCGTGACCAATAAGGAGGACTTGAGATCATATTCTGATACAATACTTACTCCTTCTTACGTATGGCTCGACTCTACTCTGTATTCTGAGTTTGTGGTGCAATACATACCAATACATGCAATCAATGCAATAGACTGTCTGTTCAGTTCAGTTCAGTTGTGTTCTTATATTTAGCTAAGACTAGATTCACGTCACTTAACTTATTCATCCAATCCCTCTATGAAAGGGACTTTCCCGGTCCAGAAGTTGTCGGACCTCTTGTAAAGCGGTTGAAGGCGTGTACGCACTGTACCCACCGCTGCCCATCAAAGCCAGAGCCAAGTTTGAGTTTGAGTCCCAGTCGTTCTGCACAACCAGAAGGTCTGCGAAAGTAAATCTGAAAGAGTCAGTCGAGAACTGCAACAGTCTATAGCAGTCTATAGCACAGGTGCCAAACGCCAGACTATATCGTGAGTGAATCTCTTCACTACTGGTGATTGAGTTTATGAGTGACTTCGCATTAACTGTAACTACAATACAATACAATACAATACAATACATACAGTAATGATATCTTCTCATCGTTTTGTTCGCTTTTATGATGCATTCGATTCAATGCCCCTTCACTTCGGATTCGCTCATTCCTATGCATTATTCTAAGCCATGAAGTTTTATTAGCCGTTCGAACATTTAATTGCCGGTGAATTGAATGCAAAAGTTTACTCAAATTTGTTAAGAAAAGCATTCTATTTGATCAGTGAAGACATCCGACTTTGATTATGTTAGCCTCTACGCCAAATATACTCCAAATGTGCAGGTGAGACATGTCCTTTCATTTATCTATCTATTTACCCAGCATCAGATTTGATGCGTGCAATGCTAAGTGTTCGCACGTGTGATCACATCATTCACTCTGTAGTGCAATCTCTCTAAAAATCAAAATCAATGCAATTTATTATACAATCATATAATCTATTGGAATAGCATTTGTCTGAATACAAGTTCTGAATGCAAACAGAGTTTAGCATTGATTTGTCACGACTTTATTCAAAATTGTTTTCCAATAACTTTTAACGTAAACATTATATTTATAATTAGTTTAAAATTAGACTTTTATTCATTCAATTTGAATCAATCAAATACTTCGGAGCATTACTTGATATGAGAATAACTCAAAACAATTCAATTAAAATCTTTATTAATATTATTGATATTGAATTTTCTCAAATAAATTATCATTTGATTCAAAACTTTTTTCAACTCATATTTTTGCCTGAATTCTGAACGCAATTACAGAATGTATTTAAATTATATGACAGTACTCTACTGTATACTAGTAGTACAGTTGAGTATCAATAATATTAATATCTCTTTGTATGCATTTTAATGGTGAATACATTCGGATATTATTCTTCTGACGTAACATAAAGGCTGACATAAGCCTCCCCTCCCGGTGCGAGTATTTCTTTTTGACACAAAGAGATGTAAGTGAGGCTCAGTTCAGATTCTTGTGTCGTAAGAAATGCCAAAACCATTTCAATAGTTTTATTCAATTCAATAATTTTTATGATCGAAATCAAAATTTGTTGTCTACGGGAGAGCAACAGTTGTCAACTAATATAGCGAATCAAAAGTTTATACAGTAATGCATGTGCTGACCAGCACCAGCAGGAATCCCATACATCCATTCTTGATCCTAAGAGTGCTGTCAACGCAAAATCCATCGCTCTATTGCTTCCTCCTCTGCGGTCGGTCTAAGACTGCGTGCAGTCATTCGCAGAGCTCTTCGAAAATAATCATAATTTCATATAAATACTGAAATCCGATTAAAACCATTCAATTGAATACAATGCAGTGTTTACTCCAATTACACTTAGGATTCAATTATGACATAATTTTCGAGTCGTTAATGCATATGAATTCACAATAAAATTGGCAAAAATTACTCAATTTTTACCATATTTTCAAAATATATATCATATTATAGTAGAATATTTGTAAGACTATTGAAGACATCAATTAGTATGAGTTCGGCTCAATTTTGCCTAACTTTATATCAATCTTAATGTGAAGAACAGATATAACTAAACATTTTTATGGAATCAAGTTTTGAATATTTAATGTTTGAGAACAATTCAACGTTTAGTTTAGTTTTCTTTCTAAATGGAAAGCAATAAAGAATTATTTTTTTTTATTATTTGAGGTCATAAAAGAACATTAGATCCCAGAGCTCTCTTACAGCTCTGTTAGCTCTCTTTACTTCTTATAGTTTTTTTGAGTCGTATTTTGAGTGAAAAACTAATTCTTTGCTAACAAACAATACAAGTTATGAAAAGTATAATAGCATTGAAAGGCTGTCCCAGATTGACATAGTCTCATAATGGGTTCAATTGGCCAAATGGAATGTCAGAACTGATGATAATAAACCTTTTTTGGCATTCATTTCTATATTGTCTGCATTTCTACTAAAGAAGTATAAAAAGTATTGCAAATTATATTCTGACGATTATTACAGAATATAATGCGTTGTTTAGTGCGGATAACTGGAGGCCAGAGAAAGGCATCATTTTTGTAGGAGTGGGGGAAGCAATGGATGGCTTCTAAAATAACTGACTGGATCTACTGAAAGGCATAGAGCCCGGGGCTTAGTTGAAAAAGAGACACCAAATTACAGGGATGTGTGACTACAGTAAAGGCAGAAAACTCGCCCAAAACTGTATGAATGACCCAAACTCTACACAATTATTATTTCTGATGATCTGATTCTTAAGATTTGAGTGCAGCTCATATTTTTTCATTGCACCGAATCTCTTAGCTTTCAAACAATTATATAGTCCATTGAAATACTCGACTCATCACTCAATTTGATTCAAGAAAATAATTTTTGCCTATTATTTAAAGAAATGAATTTTGATTTAATTTAGGAAATCATATCTGAATTTTAGGCATTTTATTAAAATTTTGGTAATTATTATTCATTAGAAGTGTTTAGATTGAAAATTATAGCTTTCAAACACATCATACAGTGATTTAGTTATACTGATAGTGAGAATCAATTTATTCATTTAGTGTTTGGTTTATCCCAGAAGTTATAAAAAATTAATTTGCATTGAGTTATAACTTATTTTCTTATTGAAAAGAATGATATAATTGAAAAGAAGGTTGATCCTATTAGTTGATTTTGTACGGCAGTCGGTATACACCTATCCGATGAAAAGTGACCGCACCTCGATTTACTCTAGCATTTATAGAGTGCTCTAATAGTAAGAATCGTTTACCAGATATAAGAAACAAAAAAATTGTAGTTCAGAGCAACCATTAGTGCATAGAAATTATGCTATTTATCAAATATTTTCAGCCGTTCTTCAAATTGATTTCACAAATATTAATATTAATAATCAATTTTTGTTTGTGTTTGTGTCCTATTATTTTCTACAATGAAATCACTGGCAATAACATGAATAGCAATACAATTGATGCACAGATTGAGAGACAGAGTGAGTGAGAGAGAGAGAGAGAGAGAGAGAGAGAGAGAGAGAGAGAGAGAGAACAGGTGCAGCTGAGCTCAGCTTCCGAAACACAATTAACTAAATAAAAGAAAACACAAATGAAAGCGTGTGATAGCACACGAATTGATCTGATATCTGAAAAATAGCATAATTTATGATTACATGGAATATATGGAAAGAATGGCATACAATGGCAATGGCATCGACAGGTGCACAGAATCACGTCCTCATTATTCTAATACCTCTTTACAAGTGATTTAAACTTTTAAATGTATTTAAATATACAGTTATTTTTCTAAATCTCTCTCTCTCTCTCTCTCTCTCTCTCTCTCTCTCTCTCTCTCTCTCTCTCTCTCTCTCCACATCTACTCCTACTGTCTATTGTTGAGCCGAAACAAGTGTAATATTTGTTGTAGTATTGCGTTTGTCTTTGCACTGTAGAGGCCATAAGATCGTGACGGATCACTTCGTCACTGAAGTCACGTTTAGAGAACATAACTCTTCTCTAATATTTCATTGCATTTTCCAAACATTTCTTTGAATGACATTTTATAACAGTATTTAAGTTTTTAACAAATAATCTTAATTTGAAGACATTTATCAATGAAATACTTTAGGATTAAGTTTCAAAAACTTTAACATTGAGTCCAACTTTCCAAATTTCTCCTGGATGACCATCAACCTCCTGTTTGTTTCAGGATTGCAAAATGGCCTGAATAGTTTATCAAGTATAATTTACAACTAAAAGATTCCATATCCTTCAGAATTTACTTCTGGAACAGTTCATACTTTTTACTGTCCGTTATATTGTCTGAAGACTTGTTTTGATATCAATTTGATAATCAATTAAAATATATTCTGATCAGAAATAGGATTAAATAGGATCTGGTACATTAGATCTAACATTTTTTGTCAATGAGATGTAATAATAATTATTATAAGTTCAGATTTATGAGACAATTAATCATTAACCAAGTTTGCTTTTATAAATAATTCTTAAACTGTCCAATTGAATGAGCTGGACATTAACCAAGCTTTTATTTCTCTCTCAGCTTCGATGCCTCCAAATCAACGAAAGGCGCGTCAAAACTGCGAAGGGATCTAATAAACAGCGAAATCGCAAATCTACGCGATTTACTACCACTTCCTTCTTCGACGCGTCAAAGGCTATCACAGTTGCAGTTAATGGCATTGGTCTGCGTATATGTGCGCAAAGCCAACTATTTCCAACACGGTATGCCTGACCCGATCACTTTTTACTTTATAAACAGTGAATATTCAAACGTTTGTAAACATAGGCTAATATCCAATGAATCCCATTATTGATGATCTCTAATAACAAATAACAAAACTAAAAGTGTTTTTCAATACTTTTATGCAATCTGTATATCACTAGAAAGCAGCTGCCTTTGGAAAGCACCTGCAGCTCATTTTGCACAGTATGCCTGAGCGTGACATTTGTATAAAAACAATCTGTTTTGGTATTACACTGTAATTACACAACACAACAAAACAGCATTGTCTCAAATGCTTAACATCTAGTGTTGATTGTATTGTAGGTTAGGATTACTTTAGGCTTTCTATACTCTAATATAAATATATCACAATTTATAGCAAACTATTGCAATATTTGTTATAACTTATTGAGATTTTTCAATCGATAAGTTCGATGAAAACTTATTTTCAAATATTTAATAACTATAGGAATAAAAGCAAAGAATTTGTGAGTTGAAGGCATTTTTGCGTATATATTAGACGATGTAAGACACGTGCGTCTGAACAGTGGATGAGATGGAGGATTGAGAGAAATGTCATTCATTGAGAATTTAAAAGATTTAGTTATCTTCTCGTTTCATATATAATTTACTCGTCTTTATTCATCTATACTCTCACGCAATCATATCATGATAATAGTCGACATCAAATCTGAATGAAAAGAGAGTGAACTGAGAGTGGATTGAGAGCTCATTATTATTGAAAGGCACGCATCCGTCCAAACGATGATCTAATGCTCTCTACAAATGTTGGCGTATTTAGTACTCATTCAGACTTTATAGTCAATTATGTGCACTCATTGATAGTTAAAGGCAGACAAACAATCACTTAATTCATATTAATATTTTGTTAGTTCAGTATAACTAAAGAAAAAAATTAGTATTAATAATGAATAAAGACATTGGAGTAAAACAAAGTTAAAAATTATAGCTCTTATAACGACTTTTATGAACTAATTTCATGCGAAACAATACTTTGGTGGCTCTCTCTCATACTGTATGAGTCTTAAGAGTGTTCCCACATATGTCTAATAAATGGAAAGACATTGGATTTGTATTATAAAGATTTAATTGAAAAATGAATTCACACATCAATTATAAAAATCATAAAACGATACTCTATTGCAGTTATTATTAATAACTTATCTATTGTGTAGACAAATGCTTTTCCAAATTAAATAACTTATTATTGAATATTAAAACCAATTCTATTGAAATATAAAATAGAAATTATGCAAACATTCACATCAGAGCATAGAAAGTAGCATTGAATTTAAATGTGCATGCAAGATTCTACAAAATGCTATCATTAGTTTTCTATTGATATTTAAGTTCTCATACATAAGTGAATTAAACCAAAATTATTTTCATTTTATATAAAACGTTTGAAAAACATTTAAAGAGGAATTTGTTTTTGTTATGAAAAAGAATATGAATTGAAGGCATATACCGATCATTAATCCAAATCCATATTTTCTTCGCTTAACCTGCAGTCAAATGTAATATAATGTGGTTTTAAGGTTCTAACCCAGTTATGCTCAATTAAGTGCATTTTCATTTATGAATTTTTTTCGACCAAAATATTCAATTTAATGATTAGTTTTTGTATTAGATTCTGAATTAATTAGAAACTTGGTAGATGATGATAAATTGATTGAATTATCTGAAGCACAGACTGAATGTATGGAAAGCCATAATTTAATTCATATAATAAAATAGTAATATTATTATTATTAATAAAGATTTGTCTAAAATAGTAGAAGGAATGGAAGTATTTCTAAAATAAAGGTCAATAACATAAACGAACGTTCATTAGAGAGAAGCGAAAACTAAAAAGTTTTTATGTGTTAGTGATTCTTAAGCTATTTTTTATCATAGCTGGGAGTTATCCGCGAGAGTCCTGTCATTTAATGTTTCATTCTTTACGTCTTTACGATTTCAATGTAAAAGAAAAGTATCCCTAAAAGTGTTTGCAGCGATGCATCGCTTGTGTAAATATAAGGTGGAGTTTATGCAACCAAACGAAAGCTTTAGGCGAAAGAAGAGTATAATTACGGCAATAATACAATTTTACAGAACCAACTCAACACTATTACACTATTACACCCGCGCTATTCATATACTAAACTTTGAATATTTTATTTTACGAAATACTTATTATCTATAAAATGGTTCGACTCTAAGGAAAAGCTTTGATTTAGATATGAAAACTCATCGAATGTATGAATGGATGAAATAATTTTGTTATATAAACCCAAATTCATTCAATGTATAATTAGTTAGTTCTCGCAAATCATTGTAATTCAGTTAATCTGATTCTTATTCTTGAGTTGAATAATCTGAATAATAATATTAATAATTGAATAGAAAGTGAAACTATTGGCTAATATAAGGCTTTATAAGTGTTTCTAAGATTGAAAATTGATAAAAGCCGAAGAAATTCTGATACATGATTAGAGGGGAGGGGCATAAGGGAAGCGATGGAGCATTTTTCCCACAGCCAGTACTCGAGTGCACATTACTTGCAATCGAATTGTTTGCAGTGATTCCGGATTTACGAGTTTCGGAGTGAACTACAAGTTATGAGAAAACGATTTGTTGCTATTATGTCGACTAAATAATACATATTTTATAGCCTTTAATATGGCTTTAAATCGATTTACAGACATATTCTATATATTAGACGAGTATTTGTGTAAAACAGTTGAAAATTAAAAAATCATTTCAGACTATTATATGATCTCATTATTGTTTCTTTTTCTGTGTTCTTCACAAAGCTTTCAATACTTTGAGTATTATTATGATTACAAGTCTTGGCTTACAAATCAAAGTTATGTTCGTTTAGTTTGCATTCATTTCCATTCAATTAATGCAATTCTATGCTATTGGCCTCTCTTTTCATTTGATGGCACTGCATGGCTCCAATCTTGAAGAATGCATTACTGAATGACATTCACTAGCATTTAATACACTTTATAGCAAACACATGATTGACTCACATTCCAGTCTCACATTCAGATCATTCACTGTTTCAGAATATTTGTAGAGTTTTTATAATTTGCGCTCATTTTCGTTCATATGCAGTAAACAAAAAAATGATAATTATATTAATTCATCGAAGAATAAGCAGAATATTTCTTCTGGAAAATTATGGAATCATAAGTTTATATATTGAATCAAACTCACAAAATACCCTGGATGCTCAGATTCAGTCTATAGCAAATAAACTTATAGAATATTATTAATGGAACCAATATAAAGTACCTGAGTATCTTTTATCGATTTTCAATAATCAAAACTGGTTTGAATGATATTAATGAAAAATGAAATATTGTCTTGCTCATGTTTAAATTGACAAAATATCATCGATTAAAATGATATGAATAAAAAATTTCATGTTTTCATTATTGCTTATTTGCCAATCCTTCCAAAATGTACTAGATGTAATGTGCTAGATGTTTTCTAGTTTGTAAGCTTCCTAACTGATCCACACTGATAACTTAGCAAGCTTTACCGTAGAACACTTGTGAACTCTGGTGGCTATGGTTCGATCATTTGTGCCATAAATAAGAGTAATCTTAACTCCAAATTAGATTCGTTTAAATATACGAACACTTATTGAATAATTATAATGAACTCAAATAATGTAATTCTTAGCTCTGAAACAATTATTTATTTTGATAGCGAATGTATGATTGGCTATAATTATAGTTTAAACTATTCACGAGATCAATGATATAAAGCTGATTCGACAGTTTGAGACGAACTGGTACTTTACTGAATTATAATTCCAGATCTGGTATTATATAAGTAGTAAAAGACTATTATTTGGCTGAATATATGGAATAATAGCACTTAATTTACTCATAACTATCTATCTATAGCCAAGTTCTCTACGAATCCAGTAATGTATGCACGCATTGACTCACATAAAAATATGTATATTTAATCGTGAGAACCAAAGAATATATGGGATGTTTGTGCCCTCAAGTCTTTGCATCACAATCTCATCAATAATGTGTTGTTTAAGAATTCATAATAATGTTGAGCCAATGGTTGAGCCAATGGTTTATAGCCCGCATGTAATCTATTTGAGTGTGTCTTAACTGTAAACTACGAACTGATTGCTATTTGCATAATGCAGACCATCAGAGCTATACAGATATACATAACTAATACGAATACTTTGAAAATACTGATAATTATTCTCATAACGCAAAACATAGATATTAATAGTTTGGATACTTATAGTTAAACAAAAAAATGTTCTTTTGGTTTAATTTTGTTTTATCTTCTTATTTGTTACAGCCTTTCGAAAGCATGATTTGACGCCTGAGGTTCCGATACCTCATTTCGGATTCTCTAAAGTAAGATAATTCTGCTATTTATGCAATCATTTTATTTATTGTTTGCAGAAAAAGGGAATTAAAAAAATATTTGAACCGATTTTGGTTCGAATCAAATGCAGTGCAGTTTTTGTGAACTTTATTTAGCATTCATTTCACAAATGAATATATAAATCAATTTTTTGATTATAGAAAGAGAGCAATACTTAATGCATATTATTATTCAAGAAAATCTAATCAATTATGAAATTAAAAATGCACCCGTTCTTATCAATTATATAACAAATTGATCATATATCATTTTCGATATCAAGGTAGTTTGCCACACTTAGCAATTTTGAGCCTTGATCATTTAAAATTATCAATAAATAATTTTAATTTCTGACTTTAAAAATATTGATATTTTCATTAAAATCTAGTTCCAGTAAAAGAGTGCGGGGATAATGTCAAACAATAAAGTTATACCGGTATAAAAAGTTTGCTATCAATATAAAAATCACATAAAATTAGATAAAGTTTAAAATTATAATCAACAGAAAGTTGTAATGAAAATAATTATATAGAAGTTGAGACATCAGGTTATTTATAGATAAGTCAAATATAATACAATATATTATATAATAATATAATATTAATATAACTCAAATCAAACGTATAATTCTGTAATTATTATTAACGCAATAAAGAATTCAATGTTTATTGCATTTGATATCAATATAGAATTGAATTGAATTAAGAATATAAGGAATCGATTACTAATTGGCAATACTTTATGCTAATGACAGTCGTGAGAAGCAAAGCATTAAATCAGTATTTAATTAAAATCATTATTGCATAGGAATAGTGTACTGAACATACTGTGTAGTACTCAATAGTCAGGGTCTGTACTCTACTGTGTGAAACATTGTCTTAATGTTAGGTTTGCTCAATGCGTTCAGTATGTGCTCTAATGCTGAGAATATGTTTCTCTGCAATACAGGTGTTAGAGAGGACTCACTGCAGAAAAGATTGATTTTAGGGACGAGTGCGTCAAACCATAAGCTCATTAATTACTGCTATGAACTTCTTATTAGTTGGGCATTAATTTGATGTATGTATTTGACCATGCTCATGTTCATGTTACAGGCATTGAGTGGCTTCTTGATGATGATGACACAGAACGGAAAATTGCTTTACATATCAGACAATGCGGCCGAATATCTCGGACACTCTATGGTAAGTGAAAACTTATGCAGACATTAGACGAGATTTTCAGAAATAATTTATAAAATAATTACATGTATTGGTAATCAATTTATGAACAAAAATAAAGATAAAATTATATTAAATGCATGGACTGACTCGCGAATCATTGGCACCAATTGAAAGCATCGGCTTTTATACACATAATAGCTTTGATTAGTGCAAGTTATATGCGCTGAGAATTTTAAACCAAATCCGCATACCATAGGCAGGTGGAGTCGAGCCTACAGAGACTGCATGACAAATATCTATTTCGTGAGAGTGTGTGAACTCTCTCCACCAGCCAGTCCTGCCATTGCCGGCGCTCACAATCTTATAGCCGAGAGTATGTTTGCTAAACCACAATCATATTAATACTGGAATACTTGGGGCAAAAACCGATTCTGGGAGTCAGCGCATCCGCTCTAAGCCAATCCAGAGCTGATCCCTGGCTTCAGATGAGGCTTTGGTTGGCGCAGGCACTGTTGAGCCCGCCTTGTGATGAGCTGAGCTTAGTTTGCAATTATAATTGAAAAGGGGAGGAAAGCCATCGATGGCTTCATAGTTAAATGGCCTCACGATATGTCTTGTAATACATACAGAGATACTGTAAAACATAAGCAATGATTAGATGTGATGGCAATATAGGTCGCCCTAATACTGGCTGTATGGGTATGGCTGTACTGCATGTGGACGTGTGTGGCGTCAAAGTGAAAGTTTATTACATTGCGAGACATGTTTGCACTGCCTTTGCCTCCAATGCCTCATCCGCTCCAATGATGAGTTGTATAATTAGAAGCGATGTGTTTACTAACTATTATAAACTCTTATAAACTATTCGGCTGTAATTTCTCCGCTACTGTTATGCTATATTAGGTCCCGGAACTGTTTGCCCTTTAAAGGTCGAACTCCAGTCACAATTTACTTTCTAACTAATATATCGATCAGAGTCTGTATAATAATATTTTATTTAAATGCTTTTGAGTTTAGACTCCATTCTTCAGACATCAGTCGGTCTGAGCTTTAAATGCTTTATTTGGAAACAAAATTAAAGAATAAATAATTGCATTGAATATTGCATTACTTAATGTTATGATGTATTGCACAGAAATGATATCTAAATCCAGTACATCAACAAAGGCTATAATAAATGCATGGCTTAAAACATTTTTTGTTTGTTATCTTTTTCATTCAAATGCATTGCATTGCTTAACAGTATTGTGTTTTTAATTATATTTTAATGTGAATACAGTATACTATCAATCATTGTATTAATCTAATGGTCTGATCATAAATGACAAACAATTTGACTCTTAATTGAGTCTTTACTTTACTTATATTAAATGTACCCACACTTCCAGTTCACTTGAATGATGGCTTTGCAAAACAAAAGCATTCATTGCATAAAACAAGTGATGCGTTTAGTTTGAAATTCTCAACCAATAGGACTGAATAGCTTTAATGAATAGCAAATTCGGCTAATATTTCAAAGAATTTTACATTTTTTTTGTAAAGAAAAGTATATTTTTTATCGCAAATTGAAATGAGACAGAAATAACAGCCGAATTCTTTCATAACTTTTTTCCATCTTAGGGTAATTTTCTCAGGAGTTCTGTAAACTGGAGATCCTATTCTCAAGGCCAGAACCAGCATATACTGAGTGATGCAGAATAAACAAGCACATAATATATACAGTGTATATACTCTATGATAAGATAGTCTGTTATTATTCTCTTAATAAAAATGTTGCAGAGATTTAGATAATGAAAACAAAATTACATTTTCTGCTGCTATTAGAACAGTGCGAAAAAGCATTAACAATAGGCTTATAAAGTCTGCGTTAATATCAATTCAATGAATCAATTAAATAATTTTAATGAATTTGGTTTTCTTTTTAATAAGAATTACACAGAACTGCTACCGAATTACATTAGGATCAAGTTTATAGCTGAGAGCTTGAAAGCTGTGGGAAATTTAGGCAAATAATGATTATATGCTTTATTAATGCAAAAACTGGTGCAGAAGAAGCCTAATTGTTTGGCATACAGTGCGCTCGACCGCACCTCACAGTTAAATAGATAGAAAGATAGAACTTAACTCACAGTCAGTTGTGTTGAGCCATATAATGCTTGATGTGGTGCTACATGTGCTACACTTTTTCTGGGTGTGTGCCCGTTAAAGAAAACCAGTGCTGAATAAATAAGTTTGTGTTAGACCCGTAAGACTGACTGTGCATCGGAATAATATATAACTCATATAAAGAGTCAGGGCTACTGTATTGACTGATTAATAACTGACAATACGAACAGATACCTGTGTCTGATATGAGTCACAAAAATAAATTATCCCAAAGAAAAAGTGTGACAGTTATTAATTCAATTCATACTTCGAGTCCTTCACTGAATAGAAGAAAACATTTTTTCCCAAGAATTCAGAATTCGGTTCAAAAGCTGACAATAAATAGCAATATTAATGAATAATAAATATTGATTCGGATTTTGACACCGATTCCAAAGCGCCAACAAAATGATCGCAACTGATCAAAGACATTGCGATTACCTGTGCTTACCTAAGCCTACCTGTGCTCGAATTCCAAGTACTGCGAAATAAAAAATATTTATTATTAGAAATTAGATTTTGTTTCGCCGAGAGTTTAATGAAGTTTAATAAGTTTGAGCCGTAATCAGCGCACAGGTAGCTGTTAGTGTTGGAGAGCTTAGAGATGTTGAATATGAAATGCGAGGGTAATATATCAGGCAGTGGTTGAGGCGCCGCTGCGAACCCGCCGACGCCAAGAAATAGAGCTCCAGGTCTTATAATAAAGCAAATCGACTGCAAAACGGCCCGAAACTACAAATTAGGCCTCTCTTAGACCTCTCGTCGATATGTGGTTTCCAACTAACTATACAACAGAAAGAGTGAGTTCAGACACTCTGTAGTAATACAGTAATAGAGAGTAAAGATAGTAAAGAGAGTAAAGACTGGCAACTGTTCGCTAACTTAACTTATTTTTGTCCATCACTGGTAATGGATATACAATACGATACGTATCTTACGATACGCACACATATTTGTACTGTAGTGCTGAACAATTACTTGCGCTACTCATTTGATTATAGGTTAGTCACAGTTGCAAACAATTATTAGAATTTGTTTTTGACAGCGAGCCACTGCACAGGTAGCTACGTTAAGGTAGCACTTGTAGTATTCCAATTTTGACACTCGCGCCGTAATTACAAATTCCGCTACTTTAATGACACTGTACTTATTGCTGTTATTGCACATTAAACTAAACATACAGTCCATTACCGGATCCGCCGATACATAATTCGCATAATTGGTGCCATTCGTCCACTTTGTTGCCGACCAGAGTTCGCAGCGTTTCCTCTAATAAGCGACAAATTCTTTTATTAATACATTTTTGATACTATTTTAATCAATGGTTTCAAAAGAGACAACATTTCTGACAATTTCTTCCTTTTCTCACTTAAAGGAGGATTTACTCATTCACGGCGACAGTGTCTATGATATTATTGAGAAACAGGATCACCAAACCATTCAGGCAGAGCTGATGCGAACCCCCAATCCTCTTAGCTTAGCACCGGATTCAAGAATATTCTTATGTCGGATGAATGTGTCGCGCAATGCGAGGCGACAAATGAGATTTGGAGACCAGAAAGTAAATCAATTGACCATAAGCTCAGATCTATTGAAACTAATCAATGAATTCATTATTTTGATCGACTTTCAGGTAGTCTTAATTCAGGGACATTTCGTCAGTTTCCTGCCGCTGTGCAGCCGCAATGAGCCCGTATTCCTGGCCACATGCACTCCCGTGGCTATGCCTGAGACGAGGGAATGTGTAGTCCAGGGAAGCACTAATGTCTTCACTTCAATTCACTCAATGGACATGAAATTCATTCATTTGGATCGAAAGTAAGAGTTGTTATTAAATTTGAATGAAATATCAATACGTTTTGACTTCTATCTGAATGAACAGTCATTTGAAAATTCAATAATCTTTTAACATATAAATAGATTATTCCTTTCAATAAAATAAGTATTTTTTTCGTACATTAATACTATGATTATATGTTAGACTAATTAGTAGTTGAGATACAACTCATATAAGATATAAAGTATTTTGAAATAAAATCGATGTAAACGACGATTCAATGCATTCGATAAATAGCTCAGAAAAACATTATCAGAAAAGCTCTGATATGTTGTAAGAACTTATTAAAGCAGATGCCTGTCCTTCGGTCTGCTCTTAAGGTCAGGGAAAGTTAAAACGGTTTGTTGGCGTAAACTAAGTCTATATGAAATATCGTGACTTCGATCTGCGCTCAACAATGTTTGGGTTAAATCTCTTAATGAATAGCTATCGACCCGTGAGATATGGATACAGTTTATGCCTTTCTTACAGTCTGTCTATCCTATAGTATACACAAAATTAAATGACTTTTTGACTTAGCTTTCATTCTACACGAAAAAACTCATTCCACACCCGCTTTCACCTCTTATGACACCTGACCTAATGGGTGTTGGAGTGGTTTCGAGAGACTGAATGAACAATATGAACGCAATATCTTATCATAGACTTTGGAGTTGTTGTTGTTGTGCTCTTGTGTTCATATTGTGCTCTTGTGTTCATATTGTGGTTAATTTGATTGCGATATCGTCTCAATAGAAGATGAGTTAGTCATGACTTGGGATCAGTGTAGAGGTCATGAGGCGGACTGAGACAGAAAATTTACAATATATAGCAAACCGTCAATTTGGGAAAGAGAAAGGCATTACTGCATCTTGTCGAACATCAACATACCTACCTGTGCTCTACACTGTCTCTAACAAAACAGTACAAAATATAAGGAAAGCATTTATTTTTGCACAATTATGTTCTGGTCATAAAAATTATTATTTAGTCTCTCATATGATAACATAGATTGAGTGGCTTTAGTGGCACTTGTAGTACATCACTGGCATTGTTCGCAAACATTGAAATAACTTTTAGTGGGAGTGAACGCAAGCGAATGCAAGTGAATAGAGAGAGGAATACATGAATACAAGTGATTCACTTGAAGTGAACATAAACTCCGACATTGACTGCAATTTAGAAAATATTATAATAGAAAACATATATTTCAGAGAAGACTAAACACTACTAAACACTCCTTTAATTTTGCGAATATAGCGGAGAATTTCATTTGGGATATAACAAGTCGTCGGTGCAGAGCCTGTCCTGGTATGACTTCGTTCATTGGGAACATCTGAGAGAGGCACAATCCAAGCACAGATTGAGTAAGGCATACAAGACATGAGAAATATTCATAGACAAAGACATAGATATAGGCGCCCAATGGTTATCCTTTATTTGCTTATATTGTCGTTTCAGTCACACAATCAGAACAGGAGAGGTCTTGTATTCTGTTGTTACGATTGCAGACCAATTCTGGCACTTGGATATGGGTTCACGTCGTTCTGCAGGTTAAGGACAGTAATGACAGCTCACAACAGCCCGTTATTGTCTGCACAAATCAAGTGCTGAGGTTTGTCCGCAACAATCACTCAATCAATGAAATGTCAAAACTGTTTATTCATTCAATGGTCTCAATGGTGTCTGCAGTGAGAAGGAGTCGATAGTAATGCGAGCGAACAGTTGGTTATATCAGTTCTATTCACTGCACTCCAAAATGCATTACGGGTTGGCATACGAGGCACACACCGCACGACTGCCGACATACTATCCTACGCCGACCCCCAGCGTCATGAGTCACGCGTACCACCACCACACACATGCGGGCGCTGCCACAGCCGGTGGTGCAGAGGCAGCTTCAGTGCCATTGCATTCAGTCCCGTATCACATCCATTCGGCGATCACACCCCTGAACGGCACTCCAGGACACCGTCACCCCCATCATCCACACCACCCACAAGCAGTGCTCCAGTACTCACCACAGGCCGGATCCCTTCCCTACCCCAGTATTGTCAGTGCAGTCAATGCCAGCGCACAAACCAATTCAGAGACAGATCTACTGAAACAACAGGTTATGAAACGAACGCTTTCGCCACAAATGGCTTCACAGACAGAACAAACTCACGAAGAATCAGAATCTCCAGAACCGCCGAACAAGCGCTCCAACTCCGGTCACCACAATCTGCCGCCTCCGCCCACATCTACCTACCATCACCCGCGAGCCTCCACTTTCGCTTACCCCACATCCATGTTCGGCACCGGAGGATTTTCAGCCTCATCGATGACCAGCGTAACAGAGTTGGGTTCAGTTATGCCCAGCTATTACGGTGGCCCTCAAGTGCTGGCGTCGGTGCCATATCACGCACAGATCGGTCATCACTTCCGAAATCAGAGCAAAATGTCTTTACTCGAGGAATCAGAGAATACAGGTTTAGACCAATCGCTCACTCCGTCCAACGCAGAAGACGTCGCGAACTTAATCACATTTTCATCGCCCGCTTACCTGAAGTACACGTCAAGTCTCATGCAATACCACTCATACCCCGATCTGCCCGATAGGGATCTGGAGAAAGTGCGATCACCAGAGTCTATAATCTCGAGCACATCTGACTACGGAAGTATGACATCCCAATCCCCTCCCTCTGCCTTTGAGAAGCCGAGCAAAAAAGAGAGTCTGGCTCTGATGTCTAATCTGAGCTATAATACCAGTGCTAACAGTATACCCATCGGAAACAATAGCACCAATAATAGCGGTTCTAATTATCCGCAAATCTATCAGACATTCAGACAAAACAATTGGACGACATCTCCCATATATACCGATCTCTCGACATCCCGACCGTCGCATACCATTCATCACCAAATGGACAAGGACCAATTAGAGCCATTAGAACATCGATTCGCGTTCCCGAATGTCATTTGGGGCTATAGTGCAGACAATGGGTCTGTGAGTCAACTATCTCTGGGCTCAGGCTTTGGCATAGATTCCAATCCATTGCATATATCGCAGCAATACTTCAATGAATTACGGAATACTAAAAGCGGTAATCAGATGAATGAGAGCGAGACAGCACATGGATCACATGCAATGCATGGCACACATGCAGCAGCACATGAACCACATCCGACAAGTCTAGTCAGTGCACCACATTGTGGTCATGAGTCCGGTCTTCAGCCACAAGCGGCGACCACTGCAGACAATGCATCGCAAAGTTGTTCGCCGGTATCGACAGCAACGGCATCGACAGCACCGGTAGGACTCAGTTCATCCTCTTGTGGCGTGGGAAGAGCCGCCGGCTATGGCGGTATTAGTAGTTGCATTGCAAAAGGAGAGAGGACTACTCGAACGACCGCCCAGGACTCTACCTGACCGGTATACTACATATACTACATATTCTGTATTCTTTATACATATTCTATAGACTATTATACACTTCACAGCATATACTGCATTACTGTATACACTCCACATTGGATTTTATCCTTGACCCCGGCCAGAGAGATTGAGGGATAAAAACGAGCGAGGGATAAAATCGAATTATAGTATAATTATACACAAATAGTTGTATTTATTGGTAGTAATGATTACAATGAAATTATTGATTAAAATAGTCGTCAATTCTGGTCTGTTTTAAAGACTTGAAAGTATTATTTGTTATAAATCTTTGAATTTTTGAAAATTCAGTGTCGAATGAATTGTTCCCGTTTTGCCACAAATACTTCTGGAGTTCAGATATATGTTTGAGTGCTTGAGAGTCAGATATTTTATGTGTTTCTTGAGATTCTTCATCTGAATGCTCACTCAAATCAGTTTCCACATCATTTGTGTAGACATTTTGTATTAGCTCTTCGTCTGTCAGATCTAGGGTTTCGGCAGTGCATTCGTTATCATCGACGGTAACAAATTGGTTAAAGTCTACAAAATCCAATTCAGTCATTGATTGCAATTCTTCCCAAATATCAGGTTCTGTCTCTTCAGAAACCAATTCAAATTGATTACTGTTAGGAAAAGTGAAGAATGCTTTCCGAAAACAATTAATTACTGTATTATTCGACACATTATTAATAGAGCTGAATATAAGTCGAGTAGAATCTAAAATGTCGATTATTTTAGAGTCCGGTTCAGTACCACTATTATACTTGTTTATAAGAAAACCAACGATTTCTTTGCGATAGTTAGCTTTAAAGCTACGAATTATACCCTGATCTAATGGCTGACAATATAAACAAAAATGTGGATTAACTCAATTAGATTGCTTGAATAACTTACTTGGCATATAGAAGTGGTATTTTTCGGAAGGAATACAACTGTTATATTCGATAAATCTATAGTTATTTTGTGTGGCCGACAGTTATCAACAAAAAGTTTGATTTTTCGTCCCTTTTTTCGCATTTCATTATTCAATTTACTGAGAATTTTGTTGAAAATTTCAGTATTAATCCAAGCATTCTTCTGATTATAGTAATCAATTGGAAGCGATTTTACTTTTCTGAATGCTCTCGGATTCTTACTGTGACCAATAAGTACGGCCCGTTTATCTGACCCGTCACCATTCGCTAACAAAGCAATAGTTACTCGATTTTTCAATTGTTTAGTCCCTTTTCTCGATTCATCTGAAAATCCAAATGTCTTGTTAGGAAGTAATCGCCAGAACAGAGCTGTTTCGTCAAAATTATAGACATCTTTGGCACTAAAATCTTGTATTTCGCATTCGAGTTGTTTTTTCCACATATCCACCACTTGCGGGTCAATTGATTCACTTTCACCCCTAATGTTCATCCATTCTATTTGATGTCTCCTTTTAAGACCTTGAATATAGCCATCGCTTGCTTTGAAATTAGGATAACCCATGGCTTTACCGAATTGTTGTGCTTTTTCTCTAATCAAATCTGAACTCAAACTTATCTTTTTGTCTCTCATTTGGCATATCCATTGAACTAATACTTTTTCGACGTCTGGATATTGAGATTTACTCAAATATGCATTACTTTTCACTTTCTTTGAGTTTAGCCGTTCATACGCTTCTTTGATTTTATCCTTTTGTTTAATCAGTTTTGATAAATGAGAAGAACTCTTCAAATTGTGTTCACTTATTATCAATTCTCGATTCACTTTATTCTCATATTTTTCAATTATCGCATATTTTGTTTCAATAGACAACGATTTTCGCTTATTTGCAGACATTTTGATTGACTAATACTCTAAACAACACTTATTTGTTGTTTACAGATATTCAGAAATATTTGATTGAATTATTGATGAATTCTTTACAGTTTGAAAATATCTGACAAAATTAGATTGGATTATATTTTTATAGTATAGATGTCTCATCACATCGAAGGATAAAATCAAATGTAAATTGGTATAGATTTATACTACAGTCGGCTCAGAATATTGAGGGATATAATCGAGCGAGGGATACAATTGAGAGGGATAGAATCGAGCTTGCTTTAACATTATGTCAATGGGATAAGGAGTTTGGTTTTCAGACTTGAGGGATAAAAACAAGCGAGGGATACATTTGAGAAGGATAGAATCCAATGTGGAGTGTATATTGATTTTAATGTATATTTTGAGCGCACAATGCAACAGTGCAACTGTTGAGATATCAAGCACTGTACATGGATACTGAACCAAACACTCCATATATTTGGTTCATTACTAATGAATCATTAGTGTTGAGGTCAAAGGGTTGGAATATTGGTTTTTTCCATAGAAGACCATGGAAAAATTTTCTATATATGGTTTAGGGTTGGTTGTATAGGTAGGCACGCGAGGGTAACGAGCTAGGTATGTCATTTACTTGGTTATGACAAATTAGACCACGTTGAGTTGTGGTTGGCCTATAACCTTTTCCCATAGAGTTGACATTTATTTTTCAACTTCAATCTTGACACCTATGACCCCCATATATTAACTCACCACACCCTTTCCAAAAAGCCACGCCCCTAGGAAGCAGTCCACATAAGGAACATGAGTGCTTTATATTGATCAATGATCACAAATTTTAGCAAAATTATTCAGCCGTCTTCTAAAACTTAAAGAACCTGTAAGGTCAAGAATCTTTGCTGGATAAGATTAAAATTTTCATATACAATTTTGAAGAAATAGCAAGAATATCTTTACAATTTATGGTGTTTTATGTCAGAACCTTTTTATTTTCCACTTATTTCCAGAGTTGCAAATAGTGTTCTTCAAGTAATTGTAGTGCAAATAAGGTCTAGAGCTTAGGGCAGTTTTGAGTTGAATATTGTGGAGATGATTGAGTTTACCCTGTATTTACTTTCCTAACTAATAGAGTGCACATACTTTACGAACAGATCAATTCTGAGAAACTCTATTGCCTCTGGGCTTTTATGGACTTAAAGTTCAAACTAATACGGGTTAAATACATCAATATTTGTGACAATATCTGTTGCAAACCATAGTCTTTATCCATATATTTCAGATCTAATCTAAACGTAATCTATGAATACATTGAAAATATTGTACTTTTTTCGTCGATGAGGTGAAAGTGAGAGTATTGGACACATAATCGAAAGTACAATAAACGTATAAATAGTGTGAACAATAAATATATAAATAAAGCATAAAATGTCTACAAATAAAAGTTGAGCTTAGGGTACATTCACATAGAAATGATTATAGAAAAGACATCGAAGAATATTTGTGTATTTGATCCACAGATAAAATATTAATATGAAATACAGTTAAGAGAGAGACAAGAGTTGGTATGAGAGGAGAGGGAGAGAGAGATGATGAGAGCTGAGAGGAAAGGCAGTAAAGGCAGTGGCCTTTTGTTTGGCTGACAGAAATAAATGGCTTTTTCTGTACTGTTATTGTGTTATCAATGAAGTTATCACTGACTGACTGAATGACTGACTCTATGCGAGACCTAATATACAGTAATAGAGACTATAAGTGAATATAAATAATAATAAAAACCAAATCTAAACAAAACTTTTTCAAAATGTGTTTGTAATCAGAATTTCAAATATTAATTGTATTTAAATACAAAGCTATTAATCAATTGATATATGAATACAAATGTAATCATTGATTGATTGGTTGGTTGACTCAAATCAATACAATTAACACAAAATATATTTGCGATTAAAATGTGAGCAAAAAATGTGCGAAAAATATAATTGAATTTTCATTTGAATTGTATTTGATTTTCGGATAATATCGACGAAGACATGGATTACGAAGAGTTTGATGAAGAGGTCGGCGACAGTGCTGTCGACACGAATAACAAGTCTGTTATGACTGACAATAGTTTAACTGATTTTAATTTGAATGCAAATACTTTGCGCACAAATACATCGCTATTTGGCTCTCAATTATTGGTCAATAAATTACTACAAAATAATGACTCGAATAATAATAACTCCAATTCAATGCAATCCATGTCCGCCGCACTCAAGACTAATAGTCCGAACGCAATGTCTTCGCTCCAGAAGAATAGGATTATATCTCGAGTTCCCATATCTAACGACGGTATCCATTGTTTACATGTCTTATGTCTTGACGACTATTATCTCATTTTCTCTTTTTATTTCTCATTTGATTTCTATTTTCTTTTTAATTACTTCTGATTTGAACCCAATTTGACTAAAGTTTGCATTTTTTGCGATTAAATAGAAATAGTTTTTTGTGTTTGCTTTGAATGGCCTTTAAATGAGAGTATTTTTAGAGCACTTTATATCAGGTATTGAAACACATTTATAGCACTTTTATTTCGCTTTTACTTCCCGTCAAAGGTTTGGATCATTTTTTTCTACACTTTTTGTGCTATAATTGTATGAAAATTATCAGTCAATTAGAAAATGGGTTTTAAGTCGACTTTAATCGCTTGAATGCGAAAAATACAGACTATTTGGCCATTATTTGTGTTAATTATTACTCTTATATAACATTAGATTTGGATTTCATTTGTGTTTTCCTCTTATATAGAGTTTTAGTATTAATATTAATATTGAGTAAACAGTAATTCATATAATTGTTATGTTTTGTAATCATAAGGAATGGGAGTCTGTATTCGTTGCGGTAATGTCGGCGTTAAGGACACCTTCTATGGCAAAGGCAAGCAGTTCTGTAGTGCTAACTGTGTCCGAGGACTGCCTCCACAGCCGCCACAAACGCCACTCTTTAAGATCGTAACACTTCCCGCGACTAAACCCAAAATAATACCCAAACCGACAGTCAATGTCTCGTCAACTCAATTGTTGGCAACGACGCCAATGCAAGCCATAGATCGGCCGCCGATTGTCGGCGCCGGACAACAAACCCAACCCCAGTCCAAGAAAAAGCCGGCGGCTCTGAGACTACAAACGAGTGCCAGTTCTGGGAAAAAGACGCCAAAAATGGTGAAAATGTCTTCAATTTATACTTTCGATTGGATATCGATATTAGCGGACAGTTCGATGAGAGGCGCGTCCATCAGTTCGTTCCCACACGCGCCCATGGCTGACACCTGGGACTCATTGGTCACCATTGGCCTCAAGCTTGAGGTCAAGAACAAAGACTTTCCCGCATCCAAACCCAATCAGGAGTTCCATTGGATCGCAAGTGTCGTAAAGATCGCCGGTTTGTGTCAACACTTGTTTCATACGATTAATAAGTTTTGTTTATATTTAATAATACTTTCCTGTATTCCGACGGATAGGATATATGGTTCAGTTGAGGTACGAGGGCTTCGGCAACGACTCGAGTAAAGACTTCTGGATAAACATATTCACAACTCAAGTACATCCGGTCGGTTGGTGTGCATCTCAGGGCAAGGCATTGATACCTCCGAAGACAATAGAGGAGCGAAACTCTGATTGGAAGGGCTTTCTAGTGAAACGACTGACTGGTTCGCGAACACTACCCGAAAATTTTGCCGAACAGGTGAAGGAAAGCCTCAAAACACGCTTCAGGATCGGTATGAAGTTGGAAGTGGTCGACAAAAACCGCATTTCGGCCGTCAGAGTGGCCACTATTGACGAGATAGTGGGCGGTCGGCTACATGTGTCATATGAGGGGTCGGAAGAAATAGACGAAGGCTTTTGGTGTCACCAGAGGTCAAATTTGATACATCCGGTCGGTTGGGCTCAAGTAGTGGGACATGAGCTCAGAGCCACTCCTGAGTACGCAAAGAGTTCGCTCCAGAAGTCACTGAGCAAGCAGTTCGATGAGTACGACTGCACTTGGAATCTGTTCCCTTTGCTTCCCTCCATCAACACCGACCAGCGCTTCAAAGAAGGTTTGCTCGCATTCGACCACAAGTTCTAATATATTGTATTCATTGATAATATTTTGGTTTTCATCCCAAATAAAGGCATGAAATTGGAAGCAATCGATCCGTTGAACCTCTCGGCCATATGTGTGGCCACAGTGACTAAAGTCCTGCGAAATAATTATCTAATGATAGGCATCGATGGCATGATGTCACCCAACGGTGCCGACTGGTTCTGCTATCACGCCACCAGTCCCTGCATTTTCCCCGTCGGCTTCTGTTCGCTAAATAATCTTCAATTGACTCCTCCGAGAGGTATGTCTTCTAATGGTTTGATTGAAAATCTATCGTTCATTCAGTTATTGTTTTATAATTATATTCAGTCATTGACTCAGTATTTGTTGCAATATTTGAAACACTTTCTAAATACGGGTCATTCGAATGCAAATTAAAACTTATTTTATTATCATTTTATCGATCGATAAGTCATTTCTTTTATACTAATATAACTGTTCTCTAAACTGTGACCCAATAGGCTATAAGTCAGAGTTCAATTGGTTCCAATACCTCAAAGAGACCAAATCGAGTGCAGCTCCCGTTCCGCTGTTCAAGAAAGACATTCCAAAGCATGGTTTCAAAGAAGGAATGTATGTCGAGGCGGTCGACCTCATGGAACCCAGACTTATATGTGTGGCCACTATTACTAAAGTTGTCGGTCGACTACTACGTGTGCACTTCGCCGGTTGGGACGAGAGCTATGATCAGTGGTGTGACTGTGAATCGCCAGATCTGTTTCCAATCGGTTGGTGCCAACTCGTCAACTATCCATTAGAGCCTCCGAGAGATGAGGACTCGACTGGTCTGCAGAACGTGACTCCAAATGAAGGCAACAAAAGGCGAAGAAATCTATACAAAAGTCGAACTCAAAAACGTAAGTCTTGTCTGACTTTATGTTTGCATTCGTTTTAATTATAATTGAATTTAAGGCAAAAAACGTTTGTCTCCGAGTATTTCGGGCAAAGACTTCAACGAAGAGTCGAGTGCTTCGCCTTTCGCTTCATCCGATTGGGCCCAATGCCAAGACGACACCATATCTTCCTCATCATCACTGTCCGTCTCATCTAACAGTGCGGTCACAATCAAACCGTCGCCTATAATAAAGACTTTGTCCGATGCGACTGATTTGGGATCAGATCCTCGGCTCTGGAGTTTTCAAGAAGTGGCGCACTTTCTCAGACAAAACGATTGCTCCGCTTATTGCGAATCATTTATAATAAAAGTTTGTTTAATATTATTATTATTATTCAATCGAATGAATGAACAAAATATGGTTAAAATTAATCGTAAAATGCATTGAAAGCATTGAAAGAATATTATTGTCGAATAGTTTGCAAATAATTGCATACATTTTTAAATTGAATTAATTGATTGATTGCTTGTTTATATCCCAGAAAATAGACGGACAGAAGTTTCTATCCCTAAACCGGGAAGATTTGATGGAATTGACTCATATGAAAGTCGGGCCTTCGCTCAAAATTCATGCCTTAATACAGTCGCTCCTGAATAAGAAATACTAAAGATTTATAGTTTTATTATTAGTTTTAAATAAATAAAAGCCTAAAACGAAATGACTCTGAGATGTGTTGAGAAAAACCTTTTCCTTCCAAACAATTCTTTTCTATAAAAATAACGCAAAAAAACAAATTTTATATTCAGTTATAAATCATGTTTTGACTTATTATTGATAATTATATTAGTTTTTAAATCATTTATAGAATATTATTGAATATTAAGATTGACTTTCATTTCGTAATTCATTTTGATTTAAAAAAATTTTTTTTCTTCATTTCATTATATTTTTTTTCTTATGTTTTTTTGTGCATTTAATTCGATATTAAATATAAGTTTAAATAAAATAATATTAACATTAATTGTGAGACAATTATTGATAAATAAAGTTAAAGAATTTTTAACAGAAATTATTATTGAATTTTTGAAATTCAGTGTAAATATGAAATCGTTTGAAATTTCATCAGTTTGTGAGGGTTTGGGATGCAATAGATATCGAGGAATGCCTTTATGTATATATTGTTTTCATAATTGTTTCGCTGTTTTAATTGTATGAATAATTATTATTAGTTTTTTGTTGACTTTAATTGTTGAACAAATTTTTTGTTGAATAATGAAAAAAATATTTTTAGAATTTAGAAAAAAAGATAATTTATTTAAAATAATTGACCGTTAGTTACATTATATATTTGAATCAAACAATATCTATAAAATATATCTGAGAAAAGAACTGAACAGAAATGGCACAGACAGTGGCGTCACCGCTATTGACCAATCTGAATGTGAACCAGGTCTTAGATGCGAACTATCAAACACCTATGGGATTCCCAATAGCTATGAAGACATTGGCCAAATCATACCAACACTACGCGCACTTCAGCTTAGCTCTGATGGGACAGATGTTTCAAGAATTTGCGACTGTAATGCATGACCTGTACGACATTGACCCTGCTCAACTTCCTGCCAACTTTTTCACTCAACTCGTCAATGAAGTGAATGCAGATGTGGTCTGGGTGAAGATCTCAATTCTTAAATATGAGCACACATTCGTAAACGATGCAGAACTGGAGGTACGAGTCGGCGGCCATCACCAGCCTATCTTCCAGGCCTTGGATGCAAATAATGTCAATCAGCAGGGTCGCCATTTATTGTTTGATTTTAGTCAACAAGAGTTTACAGGTTTGAATGCAGAGGACCGGCAGATTGAAATCATATACCGGGACACGTATTGGGCTAATGAAGAGCCGAGAGATGACTTCACAATCTTTTACCTGCCTTACCGTCAAATACATCCGGAAGGGTATCAGCAATGGATTGATTTCGATGAAGACATTCGGGTTCTGCTGAGTATAGATTTGTCGGCCCAAGAGTTGAATCCAAACCCAAACTGCAGTCAATTCCTTATGAATACAATCTTTCAAATGCTTACTAAAAGACTCGCCGTTTATAACGCAATACCGAATCAAACAACTCATATACACAGAGACGACCACGAGATGAGAACATTATCGTATATGAGGGACAGAATCGATCCGCTAACTAGAGAAGCGTTTTGGGAACCCCCACAGGATCCGGATCATTTCTTAGGCGATTCAATAAAATTTATTGGTTTGCAGGTTGAGATTAAATTAGGGGAACAGACGGACGGAATGTTCTGCGCGTGCAATGAGTTCTGCAATTTGAACGCATTCTTCTATTACAACCCGGTCTACAGATTCCTCCTGGTGCGACACACCCAGTTGTACAACCGTAACCCAACAAATCTGGCAAATCTCTATGAATTCGTCCTTGCTATATTGCTTTCTACACCTAATCCCACTCAAACGAAGCGACCAGTGCTCAGATTTTTGCATTCAGCCAATGACCAGTGGCAGAAGAACTGGATGCTAATGATGGGCGACCCGAATCTCAAGATTTACTACGCAAACAGCACTCCGAACCTGGCCATTTTGGTCGGGCTCACTTACAATTTTTTGCGAAATCGCTTCAGAGTTGCCGACACTTATGAAATCACAGATCAAATGCCATTCTCAGAGCACACACTCGAATGCATTGATTATTACTACAAAAGCCTTCGAGACCTGCACTACTTTCAGCTTAATTTTCCCCAATTTATCGATCCTAATAACAGACGTCTTTGGGATAAGGAATTTGAACTCATTTCCAGCTCTGGTTTCTATGCATTCATTCAATGGAGTTATTTAGAAACCATTCAGAGAGGACTGACGGGTACTGACTATCTGTTTACTAAAGATTACGAAACATTTGAGAAGTCAGACAAAGAACGGATTCTTTACCAGTGGCAGACCAGTGTATTCATGAAATGCACTGAGCACAGGGGCAATCCATTCAATGTCCGATTCCGGTGCCAACCATTCCTTTATGCGATGTTTAAAATTTGGGAATTTTTGACAAAATTTGAGCCATATATCGATCGTGTCTACCAAACCACAGCTCTTCGTCTTATTCAGGATTTTTGTCACAATTTGGACAATGAATTGGTTATGACATCACATCAGCAGAACTTCGATCTGAATGCAGTCCAATTGGATCAGCAGTTGACTCAGGAATTGCTTCAATTCAGACGACAATTATTTGTATTCTACAAATTGAAGACATATTCCTTCGCATATCGTCTTCAGGACTATATGTGCCGAACGGTATTCAATGTAAGCAAAAGGCTTAACCGGAACAACGATCAGGTCTTTTCCTACTGTACTATCATTTGGGAGAACCAATGGATCGAAGATATGCTGAGAACTACTCAGTTTCCGAACCAACTCTTCCATTCAGACGGTGCGCGCATTGAAGACACTATCGAAGACTTTTACGCTGTTTTCTGGGGTAATGCGGGCTTTGAGATACACAACACTCCTGACGATGCCATCGACTCATTGATTGAAAATTATGTTAAGGTTCGCTTTTGGCAACAAAATGGTGGAAACAATAGACACAAACTCGTAGTTATTTCGCAAAGTCTTACCGAGAGTTTGGAGTTAGTGCTGACTGACTGCGAAGACATTTACCGAAACTATATTCTCGATTCGTCCGCATTCATAAACCAGGTCTACCGCAACGCTAGGGGTGGAGGGATTGACCAGGACGTGGATTTTCTACTAGAAGTACCCATGTACTTGGAACTGGAAGAGGACCTGTTTATGGAAGTATTAAGCATTCTGGTCGGTTGGCTGGTCAAAGCCTCCTGTTTCATGGTGGCCAGGCAGGTGGCCTTCTTTTTGAATACGGTTCGTAATCGAGAGGACTTTACTCTGGTTATGGCCTATCGGATGTGCCTGTTGTCCAAACCTGGATTCGTGTCGTTATTTCGGACAAAACAAACGGCTTATGAAACGCTCGAAACGCTTGAACAGAGATATACGGCATTTGACGACCAAATCGACAGAATCTCCAAAACTGTGAACAAAACGAAAATACGTATAAAACAGATGTACAAAGAGTTCTTCAAAAAGCTGTCTATGGATTGGTTCCATGAGGTCTACAACTTTGTGCTCGACATTATTCCGAATTCACATTTGGTGCTCAAATGGCATTTGATTACTGGCCTCTCATTCGTGGCCGCTCTCATCGATGATTTCAGAGAGCCGTCAATGAAAGTGCGAAAAGAGTTGCAACGAATCCGTGCTATGAATCTGAACCAAAGCATAAACGAAATCACATTCAACCTGACGTGGGATCGGTGTCTGCTATTCCTAACACAGGCCGATGCCATCCAAAGAGCCAACCCATTTGCAGAACAGTTTTGGGAACAGTACTGTCAATATGATTTCGCACTATTCCTTCATTATATTCCGCCCCCGCAATGGATCATCCAGGCAAATCAATAGGTGTGCGATGAGCACAGTATGAACTAATGTTTTGTTAAGAAATTCTCATTAAAATTCACATCTCATTCAATACAATTGTGTATTTCGTATATCATTTATTTGTTTCTTCATTTCATTATATTGTTTTCTTATGATTTTTTTGTTCAATTTATTCTATACTAAATATAAGTTTAAATAAAAAAGCACTACAGTGTAGTGTCATTACCAGCGAGTATACATTGGATCTAATGGTGACCATTAGAAGAAATTTGGGTCAATCGGTATTCATAACAATGATATCCAATATTCTGACCACAACTGTCTTCCAGGCCAAATTCTTCTTTGTCTGGTTTTTAGGTCTTCTTACCAGAAAAGTGGTCAGTAATCCCTGCAAGCGATCCATCAGGTATTGATGCCCGGAGTCCATGACCTTGATAGTTCGCTTTTCTTCGCGCACGTTGGCCCACATCAGTGCCAGACCAATGCAATTACAGTATTTGTGTAGACCCAGATAATCCCGGGCATTAATGGGTGAGATCTCTGAGATCATAATGCGGTTTTGTTTTGCCAATGACTGGGAACAGAGTGTCCGAGTAATTCCTGGCCAACTCTTTTCTGTCCGCGAACTCAATCAGTGTGTGTCTCACGAAAACAGTTCTTTCGCTTTCGTTCTCCACTTCAGTCCAACCAATGATTTTGAATGTTTTGGTCGAAGTGTCCGGAATATAGAGTTCATATTCAGTGTCGGCTGACTTTTTCGGCTCTATACGGCCGGCAAGCTCTACAACTGAGGACTCAAAGGACACAGGTTGCGTTGGCAGCGCTTTTTCAGGGCCGGCAAATAGAGCTTTTTTGGGGTCAAACCGCTGTGCAATAAGAATGTCCACTTCTTGAGCGTTTGAATAGTCTTTCGTTGGAATATTTGTGTCGTTTTCCACATATATTTGTCGCACCTTTTCCTCTTTTTTCTGTACAGTACTCTCGATTTCGTGCAGATATCCAGTCAAGTCCTGTTCGTCTTCGTCTGGGTTTGGATTCATCTCTTCTTTGATAATTCAATTGTTTTAAGTTAAGCTCTTATAACGGATACAAAATGTTCAGAATTATTTTGAATTAAAATTTTTAAAAACCGTTAATCATTGTTGTCATTGTTACAGTGCTCACCTAATTAACTTACCCTGGTTCTATTATTGAAATTATTCGCAATACAGTAGATCTAATTGTGATCAATAGTAATAATCACAATCTGAATGAATCTAAAATCAATATCCAGGGTATATAAGCCGGGTATTTTCATCACCGAAAATACGCAATTGTGAAATCAGGAATGAGTTTTAGATGTTCTTATTTTTTAGCTAAAAATCTCAATAAATCTCTGACAACTTATTCATTAAATTTAAGACAATTTTTGTCGATCAAAGTCTGTCTGTCCTCCGAATAGTAGCCTCTATTAGTAAAATCCGGCGCTTTTTTGCGACCAATTCTCTGTAAAATCCTTATAAATTGTGGATCACTTGATAGAACTTCTGGGCTTTGAACTTGAGTCAGGGTTTGTTGACAGTCTTGCCAAGACGAGTCATTGATGACTGGCTCAAATAAATAACCCATTTTGTAATACCAGTTGAATCGCAAGACCTTTTCAGTGTTAGAACAGATGAATGTAGTGTTCGCACAATTGACGTGAAAATAGGTCTTCACTTCACTCTTGTCATCGGGTCGTATGAAGACATTCCAGTAGTCAGTCAATTGATAGGCATGGCCTTTGACTTTGATCTTGGCTGTGGAACTTTGGACATACTTGTAATTACTATGTAAGGCCAATGAGAAAAGGATGTAGCACCGGAATGTGGGGAAATACACCTCAACGCAGTCATTGATCTCATCCTTAGTCATAATCTGTTTGATTGGACTTTCAATATACTGGCCATCGATTAGAAAGTCATTGAAGAACTGAAACCAATCCACAGTAGTAGGGCTTTCCTTTGGGTGTCTGAGGTATAGATTGAAAGACCGATATTGAGGAAGATTTTTGGCCTTCGGCTGCACTTTCAGTGCATTCACGCCTTCGAGGATGACTAGGATTTTGGGCGAATACGGAATAAAATCGCAATCAATGACTCGATGTCGGTCTGGTTTGCGAGCACTAATGTGATAGTCGTATATGACATTGAAGACACCGTCGCATACGAGGAATGTTCGGTATTTCATGAGAGATATGTAACGAAACTTATTGTTCTCCATATCTGTGAACTCATTGACGACAAACAAACTGTCTTTCGATACGATATATCCATTCCGTGGAGTCAAGTGCGGCAAAAGTCCGGCACCCGATAGGAACGGATCCGTAATCGTTTGATCCGTCAGAACTCGATGTCCGCCCTCAGGATTGGGACCAATGCCTAGCATAGCAATGACGGGATAGGCGTTCGCATTGTATTCATTCACATCCAGTATCCTATCGATCATTCCTAAAGTGCGAGCTGTGCCGGTCGCACTGTTAGCATTCTTAACTTCCGTTATGAAGTACCCGAGCTCTGCATCCTTTATGCTTTCGATACGGAAGGGCTCGGAGTCATTGATTTGAACGTCTCGATAGCGCATAGATCTTCCGTTGGGGTTGGATAAGAGGGCCAAACCTATGCATCGCAAATATGTGCTCAACTGTTGGCCGATGTACTCATCGTCCGCATCTAAGGGTCCGATGTCATACACAGCTTGGCCATGCCTTTGTTCCTTACCCCTATGAGCATGATCCCAATCCAGTTTGCTCCAGTCGTACTCTTCGATTGCACCAATCACTGGGAACAGAGTGTCCGTGTAATACATGGCCACTCTATGGCTTTCTTTGGATTCTATCTGTTTGTGTGGAAACAAAAGCACTGTTTCTCTGGAGTTCTCTCTTTCAGTCCAACCAATCATTTTGAATGATTTGATGACCCCGAATCGATTTTTCATCCCCGCATACATCCGCCAAATATGTGTGGGCCATCGTATCTGGGCAAATTCAGGCGCAGTTCGCATTCTCCCAGTGTATGACTCAGCGCTCTGGGATTGAGTTCGCAGCACATATTCAGCTGTGGCTACATTTGGTTCTCTGACATCGAATGGCTGAGCGATAGGAATGGTTTGATTGTCCTGTTCTTCTGTGCTCTCTATCGGATACATCGTATCCTTTACTCCAGATATAATCCGAGGCCTACTCTCGTCAACGACTCCTACATTGTCCTCTTCCGGACCCAATTCTAACTGACCCACGAGTTTCTCTATGTCTTCCAGACCACCGTCTGATCCCATTTCGTCTTCAATTGGATTCATGTCTTTGCTCTTGAAATCAGTCCAATTGTTAGAATCCTTTCCTTTCTTTTATATGTTTTTCATTTTATTTTAAATTTTTGAAAATATATATAATTTTGAATTCAATGAAATTCTTTCCCAATAATGATATACAGGTTTTTGAATTTTCATTATATTCATTGACTGCAATACAAACGCATTATTCGAGTGAACCAGAAGTCGACTTACAGTTAATAATCATAGGGGGACTGTATGGCTCTTTTCGTTCAAATATTCACTGTTGAGTTGAATAATGAAAAAATGTCTCGCACTCACACATCAATTCAACGGACACTTCAAACCGACTCTAGTATTAGTCTTACAATTCATTTGATTCATATTTACACCAAATCTCAGACAATCTATACTTCAGTTACAAACGAATCAGTTCTGAACTTCTGAAACAAATGCAGTCAATGCGAGCAATACTTCTGTTACTATTGATAATCAATTTGAATGCTTTGTTTGAATCCCTTTCTATAAGTGGAATCGATGGCCAGAACAGAGTCAGATCGGGTGAAAACTTGGTCCTCAAGTGTATCTTTGAATTGAGTCTATTAGAGACAAAGGATTATGAAGTGACCTTGAGCAAAGATGGCATACAGTTCTATAAGTTTGGGGTTAATCCAACGATATTGACTAAGAGACTAAATTTTTTCCCTGGTATTCGTACTATTCAACTGGAAGCCAACTGGAATGATCCAGGTTGGGTCAGAATACAAAACGTTAGCCGAAAAGTTCAGGGCAACTATCAGTGCACTGTCACAGTCAGAGATAGCCCTTACAGTCCGAGCCGAATGTCTGTTAGTAAATATGTTTCAGTCGATAGCTCTGAATCGCAGCCGACGAGAAGACCCACGAAGTCAGCAGACAATAAGTCACCTCAACTACAGTCATATCCGATTATGACTGCAATTCTATCTTTACTTTTGCTAAAAATTTTCATTTATTTCTAAATTTATTCCAAATTAAAAATATTTGTCTTTTTATGAATTGTTTGTCAAATAATTATTTGTCAATTAATTACAATTTAAATGAATTTAATCTTATTTTAGACCACATTTCAAATCGGGTTAAGAGCACGCGATTGACATACAGTGAAAGCTATAGCAGTGCTGACAGTCAGGACTTATCGCGAGACACAAGCGATTGGTTTTCAAAATCAGTTTATTCTAAATCTATTTCAAACATCAAAACAAATCAGTTCTGAACCAAATGCAGACAATGAGAGCAATA